>JANGFJ010000093.1:66952-260224 GCA_025758675.1 Naganishia antarctica | reverse complement strand
GACTCTCCCGAGTCCGTCGTAGGACGGACGAGAGTAGTTTGCGCCGCAGCCTATACTCTTTCGATTCTCACCGAGCGCAGCGAGAATAGTCTGCGAAACGGTGATCTGTCGAGCGAAGCGAGAATTCTTCGAGCGCGCCTATGGCGAGCGAGATTCTCGAAAGCGCACTTCTCCCTATCTCCTGCAGACTATTCCCCATCTCTCGCAATCCTCCCTCAACTCATGGATCGTACAAATGCTGATCCCCTTTCCTCCAGCGACATCCTCCGCCTTACAGCGCTCTTTGTCGCCCGACGAGGTCGAGCTTTCCTCAACTCTCTCTCCGTCAAAGAAGGACGCAACCCACAATTCGATTTCTTGCGACCGACACACTCGCTCTTTGGCTACTTTAACCGCACCGTCGAATGCTACTCTCGCATCCTGAATCCATCACCCGCCACTCTCGAACGTCTCTCTGCTGACAAATGGTCCGTCCTCGAACGTGCACGAAACCGAGCGGCATGGGAAAAGGTGGCGCAGGACAAGGAAGCTCGAAAACGCGCCGAAAAGGAGGAAGAGGCCGTTGCGTTTGCGGAAATCGACTGGGACGACTTTGCCGTCGTACAGACGATCGAGTTCACGTCGACCGACCAAACTATCGACTTGCCACCCCCCACCACTGTCCAAGCCATGCAAATGCTCAACCTCAACGAACGAAGAATGGCCGCCATGATTGTCGAAGAAAACGTCCAGCGAGGCCAACAAGAACCGTCGGAAGCCCAGCCCGAACCCGAGGTCGAGATGGACGCCGAAAGCGAAGACGAGGAAACTCGGGAACTGCGAAAGCGGGAACAGGACGAGCTCGACCGTGCACGTGCGATTCAAGCCAAGGCTCTCGGTCAAGCCGGTATGAAGATCAAGAAGGACTATGTCCCTCGATCGCGAAAGAACGCCACCGTTGCTACTACCATCTGTCCGTACTGTAAACAAGCCATTCCGGAAACCGAAATCACGGAACATATCCGAATAGAGCTCTTGGATCCAAAGTGGAAGGAGCAAAAGCAATTGCTTGACCAGAAAAAGACCCAGGCGGCCATTTTGCTCCAAAATGCAGACGTCTCGGCCTCACTCAAACAGCTCGCATCCGCGCGTACCGACTTGTTTGGTACTGCCGAGGATGAAGAACGCAGGAAGAAACAGGAAGCCGAGGAACGTGCTCAGAGGAAAGCAAAGGAACAGATTGTGTACGATGGTCACTTGGCAAGCAAGACCAGAACTTTGGATGCGTTCCAGCAAAAGTTCAATCTCGACGAACAAATCGAGGGAATCCATCAGCGAGCTCAATTGGTGTCGTAAGTATTCTTGAGCGATCAACGGCTTGAACGCGTGCTGATTTTCGGGTTCCATTGTAGGAGGGATCTCTCACAAGCGGCCGGCCCTCAACTCGGTGTTTCCAACGCAGCCGCCGTCCCGCCCGCGCTCGCTGCCGGAGTCTCAACTCCAGGTGGATCTACCGCTTTCAGCGGCTCGATCATTTCCGCTGGCCCTTCTGCTCCCTCTGCACCGGCTGCCATGTACCAAAATCCTCAGGGGTACGCCGGTGGCAGTTACATGCCGTATACCGAACAACCTGCATTCGACCCGTCCATGTTCAACATGCCCTCCATGCCGTATCAGGGCGCTTCACCCGCAGGACTGCCCGCTCGCCCTATGGACGGCGCAGGCGCGGGAGGTATCCATCCATCGCGACTCGCTGCCATGGGCGGGGTCGGTGCATCCAGCCCCATGGGTATGCCATACGGCTCGCCAATGGGTATGCCTCCTCAGATTGTTGGTCAAACCAGGCCGTATGAAGATGGACAGGTAGGGCAAGGTGCACCTAAACGACCAAGAATCGAAAAGTTGCCCGGTGGACAATTCTATCCCGTAAGTCTGATACTGGCGGGGCCTTGGATTACGCTTACAGTATTTTCTGCAGGAATCGGACTGGATCCGTATGCACCCGGATCCCATCACCCTATCGGTGCAACTCCCCTCGATTCCTGACAAGCCCGAATGGAAGCTGAATGGAGCAATCATCGAAATTCCCGATCTTCCGCTTCATTTTTTGGTATCTACGCTGCGTGATCGAATCGTCAAGATAATCGATGCGCCGTTGCCGATGAGCAAGATGCAGCTGGCATACGGCAATGCCAACTTGAAAAATGGTGCGACTCTTGCCTCGACCAACTTCGATGACGGAGACCTGATCATGTTGAGCATGAAGGATGTAAAGAGGAAGTAGAACCGGCAAGTGTCGTAAGATTGTACATATGCAAATCGTCGTATATTCAGGACCTTTCGCAAGTCAGTTTGATAGTCAATGTCCACGACGCCATCCATCCATTCATGAGTGGCGGGATGCCTTCTTGCATTATCGATAAATCGCTGCAGATTCTCTTGGCAGGCAGATTATAACTTTGAGCATTTTGAAAGAGGGCTATGGGCAAACTTTCTTGCATGGTTGTGAGCAGGTGGGTCGAGCCGAGCACTCCTCCGGAATCTGGCAAGTTCAACAACAAGAATGCTGCAAGTCCCGCGATGTTTTCGAGGAACCCGCGTTTAACGATCTGCCGACGTTTGGTCTTGCCCTGAAAGACTGATCGATCATCCATCCAACGACAAGCCCGATGAGGCATGTGTAGCAGAAATTGGACATCCGAGATCCCTCGCGCCCGACTACGTTACGGACTTAGCTGGTGGCAGGAGCTGGAGTCTTCTTGTTTGTGAGAGACCAAGAATTTCCAAAAATGTCGGTTTTAGAACATGCTGTGAATGTCTCCCCTTCTCTGACGTGAGTGAGCAAAAACGGCTGAGTTTATCGATTTGGAGGACCCGAAGAGCCAGCATACTTCAATAATAATAGCCGTGAAATTCTCAATGACGACTTCATTCCCTGATGATATATATGACCGCGGCGATGTGTCTATCTGCGTCCCCTACGCTGCCATTCTTTCTGTCATTAGCTGGTTTTTTACTTGGTTTGAGACTCCGAAATACCGTAGACCGCATTGCCCATCAGGAAACATGAATGGCCCCTTGACTGAATTAATTTACGTTTTTTCTCGTCGTACTTTGTGATGATCGTTATCAGCTGAGTAAATTGGGATACAAAAAATGTTTGTGCTATGATACATAATCTGTCAACACTCTACTTCGTATGTGCATTAATTCGGAAACTGACAAGTACATATATCGAGAGATGCCACGCTGAGTTGCACCCAGATATCGATTTCGCACTGACGTTCACAATTGCGTTCGTTATGGATATCAATCGCGCTTGATCTTTAAACGCCCTGTTGTTGAATGTATCAATGACTAGCTGCTCAGCGTGGAGTAGTGAATTCCGATGGATCCATCTATCATAACTAAATCCAGTGGTGCCATAGACTACATGGATTTGCCAATATCGCGATTCCGCAGCTCGGCGACATAACATCTGTGCTTCAATCAAAAGAATCAGTTCATCATTATTGGTAAGTAGTGGCATGGTGTACCAACTGTGACTACGATGCCGCCCAATTCGCGTAAGATCTTGACACTGTGATGACCCAGGCACCAGCATATCAATACTGCAACATTTCGTCATCACACCCACGCGACATCTTCCAGAGAAATCATGCCGGCAAAAGGTTGTGACTAAGATGCGTTTGGCTTTGTCGAACTGACAGGATGAATGGGCAGCAAATCCCTAGGCATTCCCACAAGCGGGTTCTAGTCTCTTCAATACTACAAGCAGAAGAAAGGCATTGCTAGACGGTTTTGGGAAAGGTGCATATACGTGAGGCAGAGAGAGAAAGACATAATTTTATTATGCTATGCTTACTGAGTCCGTTAAACGGTCCAAACCATAATCGACGCCTTTCACCTTTCAAGCACAAAGATCCCGTAAGATTGAAGGCCATAACCCGTGGGCTGGAAGGGTATTTTCGCATGCAACTCCAACAAAGTCATATCACAACGATGTAATCAGATTACGAAGTTCGACACTTTGGGTATGCTACGCATACACGAAATCGCTTTTGTATATATCTTTCTTCAGTCGTCAATCATTCATAGAGACTTGCTGTCTGAGGCAGCTCGATCCTTTTGAGATTTATACCTGATGCAGAATCTGTTTCAAACAACCTCATGTTGCTCCTCGCTAACTTAGCTTCTGGCTTGTGGATGATGTTCGGCTCTAGTGTGACCATTGCTCTTTGAATCTCTATTGATAGCCATTGGACAACAGCTTTCCCACTACTTGTGCTTCTGTCGTTTCCAAATTTTGATTTCACGTTAGCTGCCACCCACCAACAAATCACCTCAAGACTTCAATCATGCCCCTAAATAAGCCAAAGCGATCCATCACCAGCATGACCCCCTCTTATAGTGCATAAGAGATTTACGCACCGGGAACACCTGATATAGGATATCGAGAGTAATTACTAATCGCTACATGTTTGATTAGTTGGCTTATATCTCGAAACCGTTATGAGCTGTTGCGGTTAAAATGATATTGTAGCGACTGCTGTGGTGATCTCTCAGGCATCAGAAACGGTATCCATGTTCACCCATGTTCACCCATGCTCACCCATACTCTCAGCTGATTCAAGTTTTTTTGACAACTCGAGCTCCCACTCAGTTTCTCCTTTTGGTGCTCAGCTAAGAGATCCAACAACCTAGACTCATTCGAATCTTCAATTTTCAATTACTCCAGGTCGGGCCTTTGTGCTCTCCCTCACCGTACTTGGAATATTGCTTTGAAAGGGACGATTACACAGGTACAAAAACCTGTACCCATTTTCCTTGTCTTAGACCTTTTGGCGATAGCACAGTTGGTACATGAAAAGTGCGGCATCGATACCGCTTTCATTTATTCCCCATCGCTCTCATGGTTCTCGTTGAAAAATTGAAAAATCTTGATGAACGTTCGCGGGTCCTCGCATTCGGCAGTCTGAGCGGGATATTGCATGAGTTGAGCCTTGACACCTCATCTGCGGCTACAAGCACCTAAGCTGGGGCTGAATGCAAGACCAATTGCTGCCGCTCAAGACACATCTTTGAAATTGGTTGTAATTGAATTACTGTATTCAGAGCGAATGCCTCTGATATTGTGACACATGCTCCGACAAGGTGTTCAAGATCTCTAAGATTCACCAATACTGCTGATCTTGGCGCGATGTTACGTTAACCAAGCTAGACCTGGAAGCAGTAGCCAGCGTATGGCAGACATGAGAGCTGAGTGAGGAGTGGTCAGCAGTCGATGGCAACTCGTGGTTGTCCCTTCCACCATCCGCTTGCACACCCGTAGCTCTCCGTCTCCCTGTTATATTCAGCCTTTCGCTATCCTTCACTCCTTAGTTCATGGGACTTCTCTCAGTCAAGCCCCTCTTATCAATGTCTTGAGCAATGTATGTACCCTGTATCGGAGAACACATGAGTCCTCGGAAGTGTCCACCGTGAGGCTTCTGAAACCTGTTATGGTGAAACTATCATTCATATTAGTCTCGAGTGAGTTGGCTTGTACCAGTGCATCACAAAACTCTGTGAACCACATTTCGTCAACTGAAGGAACGTTTGGCGTAAGCCATGGCGGTGAGACCTTGACGCAAATGGGTTGGATGTTGACGACTAACCACTTCCGTTCGCAGCGTTTCACATTTTAACAAATGCATGCAATTTCATGCGAACGGCCGGTGGTCGGATTCAAAACATGTGTTTTCTCAGTCATTGTCATATAAACCCATTCAAAAGAGACTTAGCTTGAAGGTGTCGGTCAGAACGAAGACTGACGAGATACTTTATATCTCATCCCATGCGGGTTTGACAGTGGTTTCTCCCCATCTGTCTCTATACATATGAGTGCAAAGCGCAGACTGTGTTCAATCAAACATTTCCGTTGCCGCTCTAGCTACAGTTGAGCCACATGTGGTGTTGCGAGCTCCTTTACAATAGTATACCCAGCGAGATCTTGTAGATGTAGCTGCTTAGCATGCTAAGCTGTCGCTTCTACACCTGACGCAACATATCTGTTACGAAGCGACGTCGAACGAATTGTCACTCAACAGTACTCTGGCAGACATAGTTGTCCTACCTCATGGTCGTTGAGTGTTACTTGATACACAAGAATCTTTTACATCAAGACAGCAAGCCAACTAATTTCCTTAGTCTGAAACGGTCACATCTCTAACGTTTGCTGACGCTCGCATCGTTTCTCGTTTCTCATATAACCCGTCAAGTAGGCTTAAAATGCTACGCGATAGGATATCGAAACCTTGATCGGCAGGTGGGGGCTTTAACAACAGTGAACTGATAAAAATAACGCGCAATAGGTATGGCACCTTTTCGCCAAACGCAAAACAAATTGACGAGAACAATGTCTCAAGCGCAATGGACGATTCAGCAGTCGTGACTGATCCTGCTGCAGTCAAGGTTTTTTCTAGCCGTCGATTCGATATTCGCTGCTTTACGGCGATGTCGCATGGGCCATACGTCCTTCAGTCTGTTGCAACATGGTGGCCATCGAGCATGATGATTTCATCTTTTGCTGGCTGAGTGGCCCATCACAAATTATGGACCACTATCGTTCGTTTTTGGAGACTTTCAGAATCGCTGTTTTTCGCCTTGTCTGTAAACATGCGTCTCAGGGTGGTGTCAGCTCTTCTATTCAGGAGCGAGGAATCATGTTCATTCTACGTTTGAACACTCGACTTGCTCTCGTCCCGGCGTATCTTGTGTCCACACCTTATGACTTTGTGCTCGTTACGAAGACGATGCCTTCACTTCTACCCGTAGCAGATGGACAGATATATCCACGCACAACATTCTTTTGCGTTAATCCTCTAGTAAACAAACTCTGTATTTGGCTTCGCATCTGAGCAATGTTAGCTCACTAAATCACGCTGCAACATAATCGACTTTGGTGCTACTGAATTAAACGAATTACGAAGACTTTAGTGATCGCATTCATTCCGTCTTCCTTTAGTTGCCCTCTCTGTACGAATCAAAAGCTACTTACCGCCGTTCGTCTATTCACTCGCTCCTCCACTGGACGACCATCGTCGGCACCGCCCGTTGCTGCACTCTTCCTGGCATCGTGCTCCACCAAGGCACCCAATGTGCCCAATAATCCTCCATATTGTTGACACAGAGATTCCACGTGCACCATCTTTCACGTGAAGATCGAGTGAACTTCGAGGCTACACGGAGGAAGTTCACCCACGATGTAAATTGTTTGCGCGAACGTGAACAAATCCCGGGGAACCACTCACACAGGCGTCGATCTATCATCGCAGTAGAAGACTTTCACCCAAACATTTAACATATATAGCTGGCTCCCATTTTCCGACGGCCCACCTGTAGACTGATCAATGACTGATATTTTCACCCTTTGACTCGCTCGACTCCGAAGCTATTCTTCTTTGTGAGACAACTTTACAGCTCCTCCTACCTATGGCAAGGCTACACTTGCTCTTGATCCCAGCCGCAGTTTAGGTGCCCTCGACAGCGGCCATCCAAAAATTAATTACAGTTGAAATTACCTCGTAATCAACCCACAACAAAACATCCGTACTTGATTTTGGCACTACGCGATTTTTTCCTCGAAGACGTCACTGGGTCTTGCTTTGATTTGACCATCAGTAGTCATTGACAGGATGAAATTTCTGGTGATGCGGAAGCGATGTGTTGAAGCGACAACTTTCACTCGATGAAGGCACTCGCGCTCTCACTCTGGCGGCCACCTGAAACAGGAAAGAACAATGGGCTTCTGTCACCGGTTCGACTGCAGAAGATCGACGGCCGTTTCGACGTTGGAGTGGTGCTCAAAAGCTCGGCCTTGACATGAGTCTCCTTGGTCCTTGTTGCTATCACGATCAAGCACGTCGTCTAAACCTTCAGCAGCCAAGAACTGCTCAGAGGGGGTAATGAGCATTGCGGCGGGGCTCCGTCACTGGTGCGGGGTAACGAACCAGCGGAGAGCTAACCATGCTGTCATCCTCCCCAGTGGGCAGTGGCAAAGGCGATCTGTAGCTGACTACCAGCATCCCGAGGTACCTCTGCGATGTGACTGACGACTGTCGTCGGAGTCGTTGTGATATCGGCAGAAGGCAGGAATATGCGATCTAGGAAGATGAACTTCGACGAACAGCAACAACAACAACGAACAAGAATCGTCTTACGTCATCCTGTGTTGGCCGTCCATCATAGCCAGACGAGCTTAGGACGACGGTGAACCCTGATCAAATCCGCAGCTGTGATGTCCGGGGGAAGTAATCACACAAGTTCAAGTCCCCGCTGTCTTGGCTGCTGACGACCTCGCTTCGTCCGACCTGGTGAGCAATACAAACCCGAACCACTGTGCTCGGAAGCTTCGGCGTAGTTGCTGATGTCATCTACGATTATTTGCTGACGTGAGACCTTGCACGATGCCACTCTCACATAGATATAGAGAAGGGCGGGCATCCCCTCTGACATTCGAACTTGTTCGCTCACCCTCGTCACACCTACTCTCGTCCGTCATGCCCGACCGCCACAGACACAAGATTCATGGCCTCAAAACCCGCAGCGCAAGACATCCTCAGCAACACAACGACACCTACGTCGGTATACACTTTCGACTGCTGCATGGCTACGAAGCCATCAAGGCCTATATTGGCGAATATGGATTCGGTGCCGATAGGCCAGAGGCAGACCGAAGGTTGGAAGAGGACAAGCTCGCAGCAGGCTACCACCTCCTCGCCTGGGCAGTTATCCTTTCGGATGGTGTCTCAAACTTGGAGAGCGGGTTCGACTCGATGGTGGTTGATCTCCGTTACGGGCAAGACCGGGGAGAAGACGGATGGGCAGAGGTCACGCATATCGCTCAGAGAGTGTGTCGAGACTCACTCCTAGTAGCCGAAGGGAAAACCATGGTCTTTCAAATCTTCGCCGTGTCCGAACCGATGCCCGCTGTCCTCAAGAACTGTCCCTTGTTCTTGCCTTCCTTCTATCAGCATCTGAATGTAAGCAAGATCGCTACAATGTTTGTGGCGATGCTGACGTGCTCACTCTTCATCTCCATTACTCACCCTTTCCAGGCGATTCCTTTTTTGATTCCTAGCCCCACCTTGTTATTCGAAGGACTCCCTGATCCGACATCGGAATACTATGCACAAAACGCTGTCAAAGAAGCCATCAAGTATCTCAGTCCTGCCATTCATTCCGCAGTCGTGGTCAGCGCAAACGAACACGATCAAACAGTCGAAGTCGATGCTGGAGGCAAGATTCACATCGCTTGTCTCGAGTATTATGAACAGTCCACGACTCCCAAGCTCTGGAATCGCTTCATGGCTCTGGTCCGCCACGTCAAGGCGAACGATATCAAGCTTTGTAGGCTGTCGGCCACTCCTCAAGGAGGCGGTGTGGCTCTGCTTCAGAATGCCCTCGTCCGGCTGTGGAAGTGGGTCGCTTGGTTTTTACGCATCGCATATACACGTTCGTGGCTAAATACAATTCCTGATAGACTGGTCGGTATCGATGGCAAGTGGGCCGTACCTTTTGGTAAGCTCGCATATCTTCTCTTCGCATATCTTCTCTTCGCGTACATTACTTGATGGCACTTCGCACATCAGGACATCCGCGCGTATTCGCCATCACCAAGAACTTTCACAATATCCTGCAAGGCGTCGCCGAACGGGACAAGGACATTGCACCTGATCATATGCAAAACTTTGAAAGTTGGACGCGAACCAACTACAACAAGTTCTGGCTCCCAAGCGACGACTCTCTCTTCAACGACCGCATAATCGTAATTGACGATCCCCAACTTACAGCCTTGATTCCTCTGATCAAGAAGAAGCGACCGGATGCCAAAATCATCTTTAGAAGCCATATTCAAATCCAAAGCGATCTCGTTGACAAGGGAAACACCCCTCAAGCCCACGTATGGGACTACATCTTCGGTTTTGTGAGGCAGACGGACCTCTTCATCGCCCACCCCGTCGAGCACTTTGTTCCGCAAAATGTCAAAGACAACATGCCGGTATTGTACATGCCGCCTGCTACCGACCCTCTTGATGGACTGAACAAGCCACTAGGAGGAGAAGCTATGCATAACCTGCGGGAAGCCTACAACCACATCTCTCTTCAACAATGCGGGGTGGCGGTAGACTGGTCGAGGGGGTATATTTTACAGGTCGCTCGGTTCGATCCGTCAAAAGGCATCCCCGACTTGCTGGCCGCCTATCTAGATTTCAGAAGACGACTCGAGAATGGTAGTTCAAGCAAGAATAAACACGGAAAGAAACCGCCAATGCTGGTTGTGGTGGGACACGGCTCTGTGAGAGCTTGCGAACGTATCTCATCGATGCCGGGAGGACTAACCTATTGTTTGTTCCTTGATCAGGTCGATGATCCCGACGGAACTCGCATCTACGAAAACGCTCACTCAGTAAGCGTCCGGTAATACGGTCCAGTTGTGTGTAGAAAGCTCACATCTACCTTGGCGCTAGATCGTGCAAAGCAAGAATTATGAACTGATCGTAGCCGACGTATCAATCGTTAGAGCTCCGCCTTCGGACACATTGTTGGGGTGCTTGATGCAGGGCGCATGGTGCGCCACTCAGTTGTCGACTCGCGAGGGATTCGAAGTCAAAGTTTCCGAAGCCATCTTGAAACGAATTCCTATCATTGCCACAACAGCTGGTGGTAAGCATTGTGCTCCTAGCTGTAGTGTTGCTTGGCGGATATACTGAGTAATTTCTGTCATCTACGACAGGCATCCCTCTGCAGGTGAAGGATGGAATCAATGGGTGGCTAGTGCCGCCGAGCCAACCCTCGAAGACTGCCGATATCTTGTTTGACTTTTATACTGGAAAGATCAAGCTCGATCGTCCGGGCAAGACACCCGATTTGGGTCGGCGCCGAAGGGACAGCCTGCATTTTGCTGTGGAGCATGGGCGTCCAGCTGCATTGGCACCTTTGGCTGCACTGGCGCCTTTGGCCACAGGGACACCTTCTTCAATGGGATCAGATTCCAGGAGAAGCGCTAGCCCCGAGGAAATAGCACTGTCAGCGGACGAAAAAGACGAAACTGGAACGGGTCTGGATCCAAATGCTACAGCGGACCGCTTTGTGAACGATATAGGAGCTCCATTCCCTGCCGTACATCCGGATGCATCCAGCCCGTCGGAAGATGTCTTCACCATAGGTAGGAACTGCGTCTACGAATCTACCATACCCCTAAACTTGACAGTCTGTCTTTTTCTTCTGTAGGCAATGCCGCTCGTTGGTTATTGATAATCTCACTGATGAGTGGCAAACCAGTCAGTGCAGAGCATCATTCCGCCCGGAACGGCGGCAACGCGGAGGACGATGTCAAATTGCTTGAAAGCATGGGGTTGAGCCGGAACGGCGGCAAGGGTGGCCAGGAAGCTTTCTATGATTACAATCATCAGGCCGTTTGGAAAATGTTGATGGGCGACGATATAGAAGAAGGAGAAGGTACTATAATCTGGAACGAACCGGCGAAACAGGATGACGGAGTGGTGAAGGAGAATGGCAAAGTGGACGGCACGTAATCCCGAAAGAGGAGGATGGATGAATAGCGAGTGCGAACGTGAGCGGGAAAGATGATTAAATAGACCGCAACGATCGGCTTATGGGAAATGTAAGAGTGCGAAACATTGTTTTTATCTGCGTGTTGTAATCTGAAAGACTTTGGTAGAAACCATGTTACATATGTGCAAAGCGCTGAGCGCGAACCGTGTCGAATGATTTGATTATACCAGCGCTCCCCAACTTTCAGTGAACGAAGAAATAATGGAGTTTAGTCTCGCAACGGAAATGGGTGATAAGCGTGAGTGTACTCACGCTCCCAAACCAGCAAACAGGGCTCCTAATGAGATAATCAAGCTCTGAAATTAGAACAGTTTCTATGTTGTCAGTTTGCGAACCCCAATCGTCTTTTCGCGGACGGCAAGGACGTACACCCCAAGTCACAGCTCCAATGCCAGCTTTGCGGACACCCAATGACCAGACAGTGCTGACCGCCAGATGTATGGCAATGATTGAAACGATAATTAGCGGTAATAAACGATGGCGCGAAGCCGCCGTTTCGAGTGACTGCCCAATCGAATGCTGGTGAGGATGGCGTGTGTAGATGGGTTCTATGTTGTAATAGTATGCAGACACAATGAGTGTCAATCCGAGATTGAACAGTATCGCATCCAGCCTCCATAGAATATGTAGGGGAAAGGCAATATTCTTCCCGAGAGGCGGTTTGATTAGCGCAGTTCACAAAGTCCAGAGCGATGGTACGCACGGGGAAAGGGATGCCAAGGACTTGTTCAAGCTCTGTTCTCGATCGGGCAGAGATTCAAATGACCGTAATGACAGGGATTTTGCATGCCTGCTTACCTCGTCGACCCCGCAACCTCTCCAAGACGGCGATTTTTGTCGCAAGGTCCTCTTCATCTGCACGCACGTCATCGTCTCGCTCGATGTCTCTGGCGTCATCTGATCGGGTAGACCTAGGAGGCACGCTGTAAATCAGCAAGGACATCGGGATGGAGGAACGCGAGATGCAATTCACCTGTCGCCAACGGATTCCTCGATTGTTCCATGGCCAGCCTCTTCAAGCGAGTCGACTGAATCTCTGAACCCATCAGATGGGGATTCATTAGAGACGATCTTGTTTGCACCCTGACCTGACCCATCGGCCACTCTGCTCCAGGGCAAGACATCCACGTATAGACGCATACCGGCAAACCATCCCTTTGCGATTCCCCAAAAAGCTTCGGCGAGTCCCCAGCCGAGTCCAAGGTGATAGGATTGCTGGAAGATTTGTGTAGTTGTCGAATAGAGTTGGTTCTGAGAGTAGAGATTCGGGTTGATCAGGTAGAGGGTAAAGATGCGGAGACCTTCGTGAAAGCTGGTGTGCAGGGTTATCGCACTAGCAGGATGGGTTGTCAGATCAGGTTTGCGTTCGAAAAGGCAAGAAGGAGAGTCTTACAGTAAACTGGCCATAAGACCAGAAATATTCCGTTTTCGTTTTCCGCTGACATTGTCGTACGGAGCATCGTCCGTTCGACTTGTCCACCTCGAAGAGAGCGCACTCAAGGCAATCTCAAGGCCCTCGTAAACAGGATATCTCATCGCTTGAACGCAGATACTGGCGAGCATGCCAATGCTGAATGGCTGCCATAGGAAAGGGTGTGGATACGACGGTGGGTGCGGGAGGGATCGTTCTCTCGCGGTAGGAGGCCTACGGGAAGGGGCGATCATATCAGACGAGGTTGAGGTTTTGCAACAATTTGACGGTGAAGAATCAACTTGCCATGCATATTTTCCCAAAAGCACAAGACAGTATGAGAATAGCCCGATGATCACCGGAATAAGCAGGTAGAGGTACAACATGTACCGATATGTCACTGCGAGGAAAGATGCGAGAGTATTTGAGAATTCTTGGTGCGTTTACAAGTCTACGGGAGGCGACACAGCTTACCATCTGCCAGTCCTGTATCATCCACGCTGCTACTGGACGAGGAGGATATGATCGACTGGTCGTCCGATTCGACGACGCTGGGAGGTCCGTCTGCGCCAAATGACACTCTTGCAAGAGGTTGATGATCGGTTGATCCATACTGGCGGACTGCGGCATGGCTGGCCAGTAGTCTTTCGTCGTGCGAGTTTGCCATCGCGGCGGGAGAGTGGGAGGGGTGAGAGGAATGCTGGAGGGTGGCGGCGAGTCGACTACTGGATACCATGGTGACAAGACTGTGGATTCTGAATTCTGAATTCTGAATTCTGAATTCTGAATCAGAAGCTATGGTAGCGTAGACTTGATTCACCATTGCGATATCACTTGAAGCTGTTCCTTTGCATCCGCCGCCTCCACCTCAGAAGCATGTTCTTACATCCTGCACTTCTTTCACGACTGCCTTCAACCTTTCCTTCTTCCCATACCCTCTCTCCTCCCTCCACACATGACGCGCACAAGACACCAGTCCCAAGTAGACCACGATCACGAGGAGGAAGAAGATGAACTGCACTCCGCGCCATCGCGCTCGGCAACGGGAACACAGCAGGTCACAGCTACAGCTACGACTCCCGCTGCGACGGCGACAGCTCCAGGCATCGATGAGCCAGGTGAGCTTCAACCAGGATTGAATTCCAATCGAGAATCTGTCTGACAGCCATATACCTTTGCCTATTTTCGCAGAGGACGCTCAGTAAGCATTCACCTAGTAACGTTTACTCCTAATCGCTCACACCCTACTTGCCTCGCCTCACAGCTGTTTTCGAATCATGCTCGCAACGGACAATCACCTCGGCTGCAATCAATCAGATCCTATACGTGGCCAAGACTCGCTCAATACTTTTCGCGAAATCCTCGAGATTGCACGAGATCGTCAAGTCGATTTTATCCTTCTCGCCGGGGACCTCTTTCACGAGAACAGACCTACCAGAGCTTGTCTTCATCAGACGATGGCCATGTTGAGGGAATACACGCTTGGAGATAGACCTGTACAGGTGTGTCTTCCGGAACTTCCTCTTCTTACCCAATCGATCCTAATCCCGTCCTTTCTTGTAGATGGAGCTGATGAGCGATCCGTTTGATGGCAAGACCGCTGGTTTCCAGTTCGTACAGTCTTACCTCGATGGCTTGCGCAAGTTGATCTCACCACTCTCGTCACCACAGCTTCCCCGCTGTAAACTACGAAGATCCCAACTTGAACGTAGCCATTCCCGTCTTCTCCATCCATGGCAATCACGATGATCCTCAGGGTACCGGTCCCGTAAGTACCTCGGGTTCCCATTTCACTGCCAAGATTCTGATGCACTCATTTACTCACGTAGGAAGGAGCGTTGTGCGCACTCGACGTCCTTTCCGTTGCGGGTCTAGTCAACTACTTTGGCAAGGTCCACTTAGCGTCTGACGAGGCAGCAAGCGATCCTACATCCGATGGAATGCAGATCAAGCCCGTCTTGTTGCAAAAAGGTCATACGCGTCTGGCAATGTATGGAGTGGGAAACATCAAGGATGCAAGAATGCACTACGAATTGCGAAGTAACAGAGTTAGAATGTATATGCCAGAGGAGGATGATCAGGGAAAATGGTTCAATATGCTTCTCATCCATCAGAACAGGTGTGTCACACGATATCTCGAACGCGACTAGAAATGCTAATTCGGATTTCTCATCGCAGAGTCAAGCACGGCCCACAGAATTCGGTCCCGGAAGGCATGTTTGATGATTCTATAGATCTCGTCATCTGGGGACACGAGCACGATTGCAGAATCGAGCCAGAAGCCGTTCCGCGAAAGAACTACTTTATCAGTCAACCGGGGAGTTCCGTAGCGACTAGCTTGTCTCAGGGTGAATCCATTCAGAAGTAAGTTCCTGCCGGACCAAACGGTCCTCATCGCAGAGCCGATGCTGATATTTTCCTTTGTATCTACCTCCCGCAGAAAAGTCGGAATCTTATCCGTTCAAGGCGATCAGTTTGACATTGAACCTGTCGTGTTGAAGACCGTTCGACCTTTCAAGATTGGTGAAATAGTCATGGAAGACGAAGCGGACGATCCGGCGAATGATCTCGATTTGCAGCTTCGAGACTCTGTCACGGCTTTCCTCGAGAAGAAGGTGAGACAAAACAACACTAGTGTTCGCGATTGTTATTCCACGGTCACTGACTCTCAAATGATTCCAAAAGGTAAATGAACTCATCGCCGAGGCGAAGGTCGAGTGGGAAAGCCAAGAAGATGAGCCAGAGCAGGAAATGATGTTACCGTTGATTAGGCTAAAGGTGAGTCTATTCGCGATCAGGAAAGATAATAGTCCTAATCTCGCAAATTGCGTCAAAAGGTCGAAACTACCGGAGTCAAGGAGCTTATGAATGCAGGCAGGTTTGGCCAGAGGTTTGTCGACCACATCGCGAATCCAAAGGACGTTCTTCAGTATTACCGGAAGAAAGCGCCGATGAAGAAGCGTGAGCACTGGACAGCCATGTATTTTCGCCTGAGTGCCAATTTCTGATATCGCCTTTCCAACAGGGGACAAGGTTACGGCTGATCAGCCTGATCTTGAGGACTTTGAGGGTATAGACGGGGAAGTAGAATCGGTTGGCACTTCGGGCGTCTCTCGAGTAAAAATGGGCGAGCTAGTATCCCGTTACCTGGAAGCCCAAACATTGGAGGTGCTAGCCGAAAATGCTTTGGAGGACGCCGTAACGCGATTTGTGGACAAAGACGACACCGAGGCGATCAGAGAGTATGACGAATCGTGCAACGTGCTTCTTGCCTCGGCAGCTTTACGCTGACTCGCTCTTCCCGTTTTAGCGTTGTGAACAGTATCCTCGAGAGCGCGACGAAGGGCATCAAGACTAACAGTACAGAAGAGAATATCGATGATCAAGACACATTCAAAGAACTGGTAAGTCTAGGCTCGTGCCTGGCCTGTCCCCCTGCGTCTGACTCCGCGGTTTGAACCGACAGGCAAACAAGGAGAAACAAGCATTTGCCTCGCAACCGTACCAACGGAGTAAGACGGTGAAAAAGGTATGTGGATCTCCAACTGTGATAATGTGCGTTATTGAGCAATTCGTCCGGTAGACGGGTCGAACGCAAAGAGCACAGAGCGATGACAGTATGAGTAAGTGTCTGTTGGCTCCTTGATTATCGCTTCAAATTAAGTAAGCATGTCTGCACCCAGTGGAAGACGACGACTTTCCTCAGCAAGTGGAAGACTCGGACGTTTCCATGAGCAGCAGTGCGAAAGGGGGGCGCAAACCCGCAGGACAGGGCAAGACGGCGGCGCCTGCAAAGAAAACGGCCACACAGAAGAATACAACCGCAAGGAGGGGGAAGCAAGCAACGCCTTTGGTAAGCCACTGCCGCTGCATGCTAATTTCGGTAATTCAAAATGCTTAACCGAGCTTCAACGGGGTAGTTTGCGGACGATGACGACGACGACGACGAAGAGGACGAGGACGAGGAAGAGGAAGAATTCGTGCCTCGCGCGCAACGTGGAGCCAACGGTAGGGCTGCCGCTCCCAAGAAAGCCGCCCCGGCCAGCAAGAAGGCTCCCGCTAAGAAGGCAACGGCAACTACGAGGGCTCCTGCGCGTCAAAGTCAGCTCAGGTATGGTCCTCCATCAGGCATCTGGTTGCAGCATGACTTTTCAAGTATTTGTTTTTCGCTTTTAGTTTTGCTGTTCCCGCGACTCCGGCCAGCCAAGGCGCGAGTAGGCCATCGCGTACAACAGCCAGCAAGAAGACCATTGCGATCGATATTAGTGATGATGATGACTAGAACAGGGGGATCTTTTCGGATTATAGAAGGATAGGTTTAGGCTTTCTCGCAGAGCATGGATTGAATGCGATTGTCAACGTTAGAGTGTCGGCGGAACGGCGCATCAGTTGTAGCGTTGAGTGTTACCGCCCGCATGCCGTCATGGAACACTATCCACCATGAAACACTTCCCACTCCGAAGACGCAAAGGCGCTTCTCCTGCGTGCATTCGAGTTATTCATCTATTAGGCCCGGAAGATGGAAGGTGAAAGAAATATCCATGACAATGGTAACAACTGGTGGATTCTGGCCATGCTGATATGCGAGATTGTATCCTTTTCCTCTAGTGCGAATCGTCCTTGTATTTCTGTCGGCCAGACCGGTTAGTTTACGAGGCATCTGCGAGAAAACCCAAAATTCAACTTACACATGACAATTCGGGGTTCAGTGATGCTCGTAGAGATCTGTAAGGACCAGGGCATAATCATTAAAAGTTGAAATTTGCCCGTGCTAGATGCCTCGGTCACTTACACTCTTGTGCGGCAAGACGGATGCGCCGTTGACGTAAAGCTCGTCCTTGATAGAGACATCGTCACCGAGAACGGTAATGTTTTCGACTCGGCACTGGAATGACGAAAGAGTTTTAGTTTGTAAACGTATCCAATTGTGAGATCTAAACAACATACCCATCTGCCGACAGTGCTATTCCAACCGATGATGGAGCTCATAATCCAGGCGTGATCTCGCACGGTGGCATTGTTCATGACGACGCATCGCTGGAGACGAACACCGGGACCGATCTTGGCGCCTGGGCCGATGACGACGTTGGGACCGATCAAAGCAGTACTGTTGGGACAAGGGGTACGGATCAGCATCGGTGGAGCGGTGCGCAGGTGCGTTTCGCGACTCACGGATCAATTTCGGCAGTCTGTCGGAGCAAGGACTGGTGATTAGTTGTCGAGCGTTGCGACAGCACGAGATATCCAACTTACGGGGTCAACCAAGACGTTTCCACCGTAAACCCATTTGTTTTGAGATGGGTCGGTCAGGAGAGGGGAGCGAGTAGCAGTCAAGTGGGAAAGGTAGAGGCAGGTACCGGACAAGTAGTCCTTAGGTTGCCCAACGTCCATCCAGAAACCTTGCAGGTCGTAAGCGTGTAACTGGTGGTCGGCTGCAACTGCAGGGAAGATCTCCTTTTCTATCGACGTAGGTCGCAGCTGCTCAAATGAATGTATCAGCCTCATCAGCGTTTGCATCTGAAACCCTCCTGCGCACCTCGATTCGATCCAGCACGCTGGGGTTGAACATGTAAATACCGGCGTTGATTCGGTTTCCAACAAACTCGACGGGCTTTTCGACGAATCGATCGATGATGGAGGATCCAGGCTTGGTGACTACGACACCGTATGCAGAGGGTTCGGCAACCTTGGTGACCATGATGGAACCTTCACATCCGTGCGCAAGATGGAAATCACTGGAAAGGAATCAAGACATATCGCATGAATTTAGCCTTCACCGGAAAGCCGGGATTCAACAATCACCTACCGGAATTGCTCGAAGGGGTAAGTGCAAGTGACATCCGAGTTCAAGACAAAGAATGGGGAGTCGTCCTTGCCCAAGATTTCCCTAGCTAGAGCCAAAGGACCAGCAGTTCCCAAAGGCTCGGTTTCTACGCTGAAGGTAATGTTGATGCCGTATTGTTCCTCGGTTTCCTTCAAGACGGCGACCATGACTTCTGGACGGTAGTTCACAGCGAGAACGACATCAGTTACTCCAGCCTGAGAGAATATGGAGCGTTAGTTGAGAATACGCAGCAGGGAATCGTGATACATACCCTGACGAGAGACTGTGGTTTCGTTGACAAGATTCGCATTGAAACACGATCAGCGACGAAGACTTCGGTGACGACTTCTTCCCTGTCCGTTCCTTACCTCGATCTGATGCAAACTACGGAATCAAGCTAAATCAGCTGTAGGCCGATGATGACTATCGCACTTTGCTTACATCATAGCCTTGTTGCAGAATTCTACTAGGGGCTTGGGAAGAGTCAGGGTCAAGGGCCTGAGACGGGTACCGAAACCGCCGACGAGAATTAAGGCCTGAGTTCATTGAGAGGGAGGTCAGTTCATGTCACTGCCAATCGGGAAATGTAACTTGCCTTCATTTTATGGATTTGGGAGCTGTTGGAGTGGCTGTAAACGAGCTATGGCGGTCCGGGCCGTGTCAGTCGTGAAAAGAGAACGAGTTGCAGGGTGTGCTGACCTTTCTGTGCGAGAGAGCAGGGAATCTGACGAGAGTGAGGAAGAGGAGAAGAGGAGATGAGTAGAGTTACCCAGCAAGGAATTGCACTCCTCCGCCTGACGTGTCGCTCTAAACGCGTCGACGCGATTGCCACGCCCGTTTTCTGCCTTTTCAGGGCGGCACTTTGCTGCTGCCGCTAATTTTTCGCCTACCCCTATATTCTGCTGCGTGGCCAACCCGATAGGGGGAACACGTGCACTCAATCCAATAACTGCGTTCATGATGCTAGTACGATGCTCATCAAGGGAAGCTTCAAGGGAGAAATGCGATTCGATTCAAGCATGGTTCAAGTGCTACAAGTCAACAATGATCAAATAGCGCAACAATAGGCAGATTCGTGCCATTCCTACTCTCGAAGTACCCCTTCATCACAGACTTGTGTTCCTCCTTCGCAGCCCAAGAACGTCGCTTGAAGTCCACGCCCTCTCAATTTAGTCGCAAAAACAATCTGTTCGTCACCAGGAAACAAGTCGAGCTGTAGATAGCCATCATAAGGAGGATAATAAGTTCCAGATATGGCCGTAACATCTCTCCAAGCGGTTCTAACAACAACTCACCGCATTATCCGAAAAGCAGACTTCCTCCTCGCCTTCTTTACAAGATTCCCGTCCAAGTGTCAGGCATTTGACGGGTCTCCCACAAGACAGACTGATCCGGGTCTCTTCTCCCCTCACGCTGATCTGAGCTGATAACTTGCAGTATTTAGCAAGCCCGGCAAAGTCGATGAACTTGTAAGGTTGTGGCCAGTCACTTGTCCTGGCTAATACTTCCCCTTTCACCTTGGACAAGTCCTTTGCTGGGTCGACAAGTCGAAGTCTGGCTTGAACGACCACGCTGCCTGACGGAGCCGTCTTATCTCCCGCTTCTTCCGTTGAGGGAGCAGGTACAGGTATTGCGCTGCGCAATTCCGTGCTCGAGTTGGGCTTCAGATCGAAGATATCGTCGCAAGAGGACCACGACCAGCCTGTTTCGAGGTCGTAGGCAGCAATCTCCAGTCTGCATTTGACCACAGCCAAAGAGCTGTTGGTCGCCCATACATCCATGGTTGCGCTTGAGCTCTGGAAAGCACCATCTAGACAAAAGATCACCGTCAGTTCACCATGACAAGCCTAAGAAGGTAGAAATCTATGCAGTCTGGACTCTGAAGACTCACATTCATAGAACTGTCGCGGACGATCGTTCTCCCGGTTCTTGCGTACAGTTCTTAAAATTCCGACCGTGACAATGTCAAGTTCCCGCTTGATGGCAAAGTATGCTGGCTTCGGTCGCAACTATGGAAAGGACATCGATAAGTCCGCGTGAAGGACTGTAGATCGCCATTGGTCACACTTACAAAGTAATCTATGATGGACCAGCTCGAGACTACAGCGTTTGTTAGCACCATGATACTTCCATGGGTATCTTGAGCGGAAACCATACCTGGCCATGAATCATTGAGCTGCCATACGAGAGCACCAGCACACTGTTGAGAGGTGTTAGCTCCTACTCCCTTGCAATGCCAACCTGTCTAGCGCTCACGTATTCTCGACCTGGTCCTTTCCATTGTCTTCGCCATGATCTGTAAGCATAAGCCATCGCTTCCGCCTGAAGCACTTGAGTATGATAAATGTACCTTTGAGCAAGACGACAACAATAACAACGAGTCGGTCAGTCCAACTGTGCGTACGAGCGGCGAGTGGCACTTACGAAGTAAAGTCGCTTGTCAGCCTAAACATCTCGTTCATATATACAGCGAAACGTCGTTCATGACTTCCAGCCCTATTGTGCTGTTGCATGAGTTTGCTCTGTGAGTATCGTTCGCGGGTCTCGCCATCGATCCACCAGTCCACAGTCCGGATATCCGGGACTGAAGGCATTCCAAACTCGCTGACAAATCGTCCTCCTAATTGATCATAATCCTGCCAAGCATTGGACGGCGCTGAAAAATATGCTTGAGTTAGAGACAAATGGATTATTGGCGGTCCTTGCCACGTACGTGCCCAAACCTTCCATTGATGCTAAGCAATAATGCAGGATCAATGAGCCCGCAGCCACTGACAGGAAATATTTGCTGTGCGACCTACTATATCGCCCACGGTCGGGTCATCTGTAGCCCAGCTGTATACAAACCGCACGAGAAGAAAGAAATCAGCAATCTAGATGCACTGACAGGTGTTCATACCATCCTGACCTATCAGTCGCTTTGTTTGGAGACCCAGGATGATATGCAATCGCCGGCTCCGTTAAAGCGTTCACAATCCTTCGAAGGGTTTCCTCGTAAATCTTGCTTGCCGGCAGCGGATCGGGCAGAGTTTCATCAATGTTCCACTGGCGGATCTGCTGATAATCTTCATTGTTGCCGCAAAAGACAACTAGTGAAGGGTGATGTCGGAGTCGCTTGACATTGGCGATGGCCTCCTTCTCTACAGAGTCGACGAACTCGGGATAAGCTGGATAGATACCGCAGGCAAATTGAAAGTCCTGTATAAGTGCGCGTGTCAGTGGAAGGGATCCCACTAGGAAAAGTCAGCGTGCCGACTTGCCTGCCAAACCATGAGGCCCAGCTCGTCACACAAGTCGTAAAAGATATCTGGAAGAACGAAATCGTGATGTCAGCTTTCGACGTGTGGAAGGAAGGACATGCCACCAACCTGGCTCGTAGACTCCCCCTCCCCAGCACCGAATCATATTCTGATTGCCTTTGGCCTAGTATGTCAAGAAAGAGGGAGATAAGGCATTCAGCCGAAGGCTGCTTGCAATGCATATTGCATGAAACACTGACCGCCATCTCAAGCAGAGTTCTGTACCTGGAATCTTCGATCATGGGAAGGATGTGATCGGTCGGAATCCAGTTGGATCCTAGCAGAAATCAAGGTCTCATGAGTTGGGCTCCAGCCTTTGCGATCAACTTGGCAGAACACACACCTCCAGCAAAGATCCTTCGGCCGTTGATCTCGAAGAGGAAAGTCTTCCCCGGTTGGTCCAAAAGTGAATCCTGCACCAATCGAGCCCGACGGAATCCAATCACCCGGGAGAACCGGTCCAACACGACCCCTTCCTACGCATTGCAAGTAGCCAGTAGGTGATTAATTCCGGATCATTTCTTATCAAGGGTGAGAGACAAGCAGTACTAACCTCGTTTGTCAATTCGCAGTCGAAGCGATACCGCTTCTGTTCGCCTTGTCCATTCGGCCACCACAACTGTACTCGAGCCGAATCCAACTCCCAGTCGAGACTGGCAGATTCCGACGTGCCTAGCACCAGTATCTCTTCTTTCAGAGTTTCGCCTGATTCGCTGTCTACCAGAGCACAATGGCAGGAGATGTTGTCTGACGACCGAGCTTGGATAGCAAGATCCACTTTCAATCTTCGATCCATGTTCTCCTCGACAATCGCCTTGGTATGGATCTCTTCAAACTTGACGTCTGCGAGGTGAAGCGTGATAGGACGATCTGGTCCGATCGTCATCAACTCCAAACCCCAGTCCCACCTCCAGCAAGCTTGCATTTTCCGCACGTAGACTCGCGAGGGATCGCCGAGATTGCATGAGCCAGCTCGAACCTGGGGATGGAAGAGGGACAAGTGAGACCTTGGGTTCTTGAAAGGCGGAGATCGATAGCGTACCTTTCCATGTTGCCTCTCCAGCTCCTTTGCAACGGTCTCTGCGGGATGAAAGCGAAGGAGTATTTCGTTGCTCGTCTTGACATCCTCTGCTTGTAGCTTCACCTAAGATTTCAAGGCAAGAACCAGAATCAGATTCCTTGGCTTTCCGCAGCGTAACACACAGACTCGTACCTTGTAAGGCAGGAAGTGATTGTCACCAGTTAGTATCACTCGACCATTGAGATGGACCGTCACAAAGGTATCCAATCCCTCGAACTCGAGCTCGGCAATCCGTCTCCCCGCCTCTGCAGGCTCAACATCGATACACGCTCGAAATTCCCAACTCTGCTTTCCAACCCATTGTACCAGATGCTCGTTGCGAGCCTTGTACGGATGAGGTATAATTCCGGCTCGCACCAGTTCCAGGTGTATCTCGGTGGGAAATTGGGTGCAAGGCATCCATTCGGAAAGCGCATTCTGGCTCTTGACATCGAGGACGTCGTTCAGGTGTGCGGTAGAGGTGGAGTGTAGTCTATATTCCCACTGAGCGGGTTTGATCTTCTGGTGAAGGGCCATGAGGGGAAAGCTTGTTGGACATAATGCAGATTGTCCATATCGGGCGAGTTGCCTCCCGTCAGGATGCGCTATATACTTGGTCGAGTCTTGTTCAGCCTTGTTCAAACGTCAAAGACACTCGAGTCTTCCGGACCGAGGGAACGGCGTTCTCCATCACCCCAGTGTCTCAAAGTCACGTGACTGCGAGACAAAGTCGATTGAGGCAACAACCACCTCGCTGTCATGACAGCTCGAGTCTAGACAAGCGGCCTATCCGTCAGGCGTTGCTGAACACGAACATCTCCCTCCATCTCGCCCAGAAATGACCATGGCTATCGATCAGGTCCAGCAAGATACCCTGCCGAAGACCAAGGATCAGGCCGTCGAGGAGATCTCGGTCAAGCTCGAGTTCGGGTGAGTGAAACACATCCCCTCTGCCGCGTTGTCAGCTCAACTCAAGCATATCTACTTACTTCCTCATTAGCGGCGGTCTTCATCTGCTCTTCAACTCACAGCCGAAGCACTCAATATCGTTACCAAGACGCATAAACCAGCAAGAAGATGAAGCAGGAGATGACATGCCGGTCAATGTGAAATACCTCATCAAGTGGATGAAGCTTAATCTACTGTCGGAGCGGGTAGAGATGTTTGGAGATGGGGACGGAGTGTAAGTCGCAACGCTTCCCGATGGGTTTCCGACATTCAGTAGTCGAATATCGTCTAATAACCTGCTCCTTGTAGTCGTCCAGGGATTCTCGTTTTGATCAACGACACCGATTGGGAACTCGAGGGAGAGCTGGATTACCCAATCCAGCAGGGTGATGAAATCGTCTTCATATCGACACTGCATGGAGGTTGAATTGGTCAGCTCGAGGAAACTTTCACAACACCAGAATGATATCAAACTTCGCAACCGATCCGCTTTCATTCGTTCAGAACTGCAAGTCCGGTGCAGTCCCAAACAGAGTCTCCTTTGCTTGACGGCGACAACGCGCAACTTGAAGGGGACTTGGCAGAAGGGGCATATGAAGGTCGGCAAGGAGTGTCATGTATCGATTCAAAGATTCCTGTTGTACTTAGGGGGATTGAAACAAGCATTGTAGCTATATTACCCGCTCACGGATACCAGCCCCTCTTCAGGGAGCATCGGTCAGGTGTCCTCGAGATCATTCCGTCATCTGCAATGGTTTCACAATATTTCCTCGACATTTTATCGCTTTACAACGCCATCGCATCCCTCTACACCCATCTCTTGGGTTCCGCTTGATGATCCCTGGACTCCACCGGAGACTGAGCCCGGTATTTGGGCAACTCCGCGTTGGGATCCACCACCGTCTGATTATGTCCCAACACGCCCTTGTGATTTGCGCCTTTCTCGTCCACCTTGGCTCCTGCATTGTTCTTGACGACAATACTATCGCTGTTGAAGAATGCGCTATTGGCGGACGGCTGAGTCAATCCGCCGTGTGAAACTCGGTCGACGAGTTCTTTTCCTCCAGCCACGATTCCGCTTCCCAACGCAGACCAATCGTTCGTTTCCAGCCCATGAACGGCTCGCTGGATAGTTTGATTCCACCTTCGTTTCACCAATTCCGAGAGCGGCAATTGTTGTGCGTGATTCTGCTGGTATACAGTCTCTGAGACTACCGGAGGAGGCCTAAGGTCAAAGGAGGAGGTGGGGCCGCTTGATTGAGATCGCAATGCTTGTGCACACTCGTAAAGTCTGTGCACAGAGACGCAGTTGCACACGAGGATTAGCATAATTATAGGGAGGAAAGTACGACAAACTCACTCGGAACGGATCAAAGCGGTCTTATCGCTTATGTTGGACGATACAGTATAATAGACCTAAGCGGAATAGGCAAGGAATGTCAGAATGGCAACGCACACGTCGGATCGAAAGCTTGCATCGACTTACAGCAGCGGCAACCAGGCCGCCCAGGGGAACAGTGACTAACGCTGCCATGGTTAAGGAGTGAGAAGAGGGTGGTGCGTTGACGGTCCAAGTTTCTGAAGCAGACACTATGCGAACACCATGTTTTATGCAGACCCGTTTATGACGAACGCCGCCTGTTTGGTCGATCGCTGTTGCTGTCGCGCTTGGATGATCAGCTTCAGCTTGTGCGTTGATTACTACTGGAACCCAACTTACTTCCTGCCCTGATCCAGTATCCCATTCACCAGATAGCACAGCCAACAGTTCGCCACCTAGGCTCCGTATAACGACATGAATCGCTCAAGAGCGGGAACTCCCGGAAGTACGATATCTCGAGGCGTCTCCCCGAGCAATACCAACGAGGACATCTTCGACACCTCGACGACATCTCGAAACACAAACAAGAACACGACTTCGAAACGCAAAGGAGATGATGCTTCGAGCAGAGCCGGTGGCAGTAGTTCAACGAAACGCAAACGAAAGCTGGAACAAACAGGTGGAAGGGCATCGAGACCCGCATCAGTATTTTCCGGCAGACAAGGATCAATCGCTCCCTCCGAAGGAACGGTGACCACTAGGAGGAAAGGCAAGGGCAAGGGAACGGGTGGGAGAAGCTATGCAGGATCTGTCTTGGATGGCGGGGATGACGGCGGATCGTCGAGAGATTTCGTCGAAGACAACAGAGATGAAGAGGACGAAGACGAGGACGAGGATGACGAGGAAGACGTAGTCGGCATTGACGTGGATGAATGGAACCTGAAGACCCCAATAACACCGGAACAAGAAGCGATTGCACAGAGGTATCAGGAAACTCGCGTGCAACTGGAACGGTACGTGTCTATTCAATTGCATCTACAGTGGTCGTGTTTTTCTGACTTCCCCCGCCCCTTCTTGCTCAGCCTAAAACCGTACATGACACAATCACAGCGTGCACGTCTGGAAGAGGTACAAAGCGAGAAAGCTGGTATCACGTTCAATCACGTTCAAAGGGTGAGCCTACATGTCTGAACAAGCTATTGTGCCTTGTTGACAACCCATCATACTGCAGCTGCATCGGCAACGCTACGACGAACTCTTGAAAGCAACTGTTGCAAAAGTTGTCGCGAAAACCGCCAATGTACTGATAGGGGAGATTGTGGAAAAGGGTAGGGTATTTCCTATCATTCTGTCTTATCGGACTCTCCATACTCAGCGAATCTGGTTTTTCGACAGCCGTAGCAACGCAAAGAGCCAAAGGCATCTCCAGTCCCCTCAGTCCAGACGATATTCGAGAAGCGCACCGTGAACTGCAGGAAGTGAGCTTAAAGACTGGTGGGACAGGCGTCAAGTTGTCAACGAATGGCAAGAAGAAGCCACTTTTTGGCGGAAAGTAAGAAGGGAATCGACCCGACGGCTGCAAGCCTTCGCGCCGCATATCCTAGAACAATAACGACCCTTAATGACTTTTGGATGACAGTAACGTGTATCGACGACCACCAGCATGTGCTCATGGATGACATATCATCAGAATTTTTACAGAAAGTGGGTTAGTCGAGGAATACAAACATAATTCTGAAAATGCAAAATTGCCCCTGCTCGCGTCAACAGCAAGGTTACCATTTTATCGCTAAAATGCCAGCGGCTTCCGGCCGGAATCCTCCGCTTAATACCTGGGTCGCTCGTAACCGCCAGCTCGCCTGTCGTCGTATCCACCACGGGGAGCATCCCGAGGAGGCTCTCGAGGAGCGTCTCGAGAGGCGTAATCCCGGGATTCTCTAGGGGGTCGGTCGTCGTATCGAGGTCGTTCCTCGTATCGGGGTCGGTCGTCGTATGATCGGTAATCCCTTTCACGTCGGTCGTCGTCTACATAGAGGATAGTTAATTTGGTGCAAATCTTCTCGAGGGGGAAAAACTCACATCGTCGGTCGTATCGGTCGTGCCCTCGTTCCCTGTCATCATCTGAAAAGGCAGCACGAGCAATTTAGTGCACAAGACTCGTAAGTCTATCCGCAAGAGAACGTACAGCCTCGGCCACCGCCACCGGGAGCGCCGTATCGAGAGTCGTCTACGAGAACGCAACAAAGTAGCCAAGTCAGTATCGAGGTACGGTTAGCGAATTTTAATCGCCGTATTCACAAGATCGAGGAGTGTAGGGTCGGTCTGGAAGGGATGGAATACCGCTGAACTCAGTAACCTGGAAAGGTCACGGCTCAATGTGGAGCCAATGATGTAGATACGTACCATCGAATCGTCCACCGCCTCGAGGAGGAGGTCCGTCGAGTGCCTTGGGGGGACCGAAGTATCGACCAGGCGTAGGAGTTCGTGCTCGTGCTCGTCGGGCCTACGAAAAGACCTGTCAATGGTGTGCCGTGATTCGATCCGAATATTCGGGACAACGTACAACTTGGATTCGAAGGCACTTGCCCATAAACTCCTTATTGTCCAATTCGGCAATTGCCTTGATTGCGTCGTCGTGAGTCTTCATCATGACGAACCCGAAACCTCGGGATTCCTTGGTGTGAGGGTCGTACATGACAGACGCTTTGTCGACCTGAATGAGATATGGTTTGATGAGTTCGGATCACGTATGACAAAGTCGTTGGATACTGACAGGACCGATGGCACTGAAAAATCGGATCAACTCTTCGTGGTCGATTTTGGGAGCGAGGCCAGAGACGTGCAAGTTGCTTTGGTTGACGTTCTCGGAACCTTCTCTGTGAGCGTTGCCATGTTGAGTTTCGGCACAGCGGCGGATTGTTGGAAGCGTGAAAGACGTACCGGCCTCGTTGCACCTCTTCGGCTCGTGCTCGACCACCGTCATTGTTCTCCCAGTTACCACCCTGCTGTCCAGCAGCACCATTGTTTCCTTCCCACGAAGAACCGGCTGCACCGTTCTCTCCGGCAGCAGGGGGAGCACCACCTTCCCAGCCGTTGTTGGGTGCGGCATCCGCTCGGGGGGACTCTGATCGTCGCCCGGTTCGACCGTCAGAGTACGGGTCGTTTCGTTCGCCTCGGTAGCCTGTTGATTAGCGGACGGACGAGGTACCGTAGACGACGAGATTGGTTTGGAAGGTTACGAGGAAATGGGTCAGATAACGTTACCGTAAAGACCGCGAGGACGTTCACACAACAACGGGCACAACCGATGATCGAAGACATATGAGAAGGTGAGAGCGAAGAATAGCGTCAGTCGTCATCGTCATGGTTGCAGGGTAATTGTGTCATCCGTGAATGAGCGGAGAGGCGATGATGGCAGACCGCGTAGACTCGACACCTGGCGAACTCGTTACCGCGAGGCGAGAGTGCTGAAAGCTGGATTGTTTGGGTTGGAATAACGTACCGTCTTGGTCAGACATATTGCGTAGATGTAGTGGTGGAAGTGAGACGGTGAGGTTGTCAGTCCGAAGATAGATTGATGCGATCAATCATGTCATCTCCATCGAAAGCACAAAGGATGAACAATGCAAGGCCCCTGATGCGTGCGCTCGTCTCATAGCGCGCCGCGCGTTTCTCACGGATGGCAAGTTGGCGAGGGTAGCAAGCGCACGGGGCGTCTACTGTCAACGAGCTCTACACTACACCAGACATATCGACAGGGTACAAGCAAACACAACAGGTAGAATACATCTAGGAGAGACGGACAAGAACAGGCTACTTCTTCTTGTTTCCACCCTCGAAGCCAGGTCGCGAAGGTCGACCGCCACCCTTCTTCTTGTCCTTGTCACCCTTTGGCTTGAGTCCAAGTCTCTTGTTCTTCTTTGCGTCGACCCGACTGGAAATGTTCTCGTTACGCTTCTTGGCCTTGACAGCCTGCGAATTGCGCAAGTCTTCCTTTCGATCCGACCTATTCGTCGCAGGGCCGTCAGCATGCAACCGGCGCGCAATCAAGGAACCCGAAACGTACCACTCCTTGCTAGACTTTGACTTTTGCTTCTCCACCCGCTTGGCAGCCTTTTTCAGCCTAGTCTCATCGTCCCGAACTTTACCACCTTCAGCCCTCTCCATCGCTTTCGCCCATTTTTCCTTTTCCTCGATCTGCTTTCGCTTTTCGGCTGGCAATTCGGCAAGCTTGGCTTTCTGGTTTTGCAGGTGTTGAAGCGCTTGCGTGGGGTTTGAAATGTTCTTCAAGTGACTAGAAGCCTTGGAGCCGCTCGTCGATGGTAAAGCGATAGAGGCGAAGGCAACATTGTCGTCTGGCACGGCAGGAGCTTTGGGTTTGGCAACAGGTCCCTTTGGCAACGGGTCGACGATCAGAGCAGTCTGGCAAATGAAAACACGGAATGGTCAGCCGCGGCCCAACCTCCTAAAACAGCAACGCCTACCTTTCCAGTCTTGGCCGTAAAGTCGGTAGCCTTCTTTTCACCAGCAGCCTTGTCGCCCTTGGTATCCTTCTTCTTTCCCGTCTTTTCCTCCTTTTCTACCCGTCGCTCCTCCTTTCTCCTGTTTCGTCTGTTATCTCTGACTTCTCCTCGCCGTTTACGTCGCTCGTCCAACATCTCATCCCGACTAGCAGCCGTCATTCCATCATCATCCGTACCATTTCCATCCTGCTCTTTACCTTGCTCGTCGCCAGTCGCAGCCTCACCCGAAGGAGCATGTAAAGGCTCTTCCCGTCTTCGCTTTCGGAAAGAGTCGATCTTGTCTTGCAGCTTTTTACGCAGGTCGGATACCGATGAAGCAGGGGCCATCGGAACGATCGGTTTCCCTGCCATGGCGCTTTCTTCTCCGTTTTCTTCTCCATTTTGGGCCTTTGCAGCTCGCTCTGCCTGGATCTCGGGAATGGTCTTGTTGTTACTCGGATCGAACTGTAAAGATTCGGGATTAGGATATGTTGCCGCAGATGATGTCAGTCAAGAAGCAACTCACCTTGTCAAACTTTGCCTTCTTTCTCGTTTCCGTCAATTCGTCCGCAGACCTTTTCTTCTTGTTTCGCATCCATTTGCTATCGGCCTGGACGTTCAAGCGTGGGTTAGTGAAGACGAGAAAACTGCGCCGTCAGAACTCACCTCTTCCGGTGTGTCGATGATGTAGTACTGCGCGGGGATCAGCGACAAGAGTTTTGTAAACGTTTCGTCGTGCGCCGCGATGGATTTGCGCAGGTCAGAAACAGGCGCCGATGGGCCAAGTTGGGATTGAACAGCGGCCATTGTTGAACTGGTTCTTAGTGCTCTCAGTATGTGATTCCCAGCTGATGTCACGGAAGACTGAATTGCAGGACTTGACAGCCAGTTGAAAGCTGAGGGTGATCGATTCGGTCAACTTTTCTATTTCTGTTGCGGCCGCCGGGGAAAGACTCGTTGTTTGTGTTTATATTCGCTCGTCGAATGACACGCCATACATTCTCGATCGTTTTGGCTGAAACAAGCTCTCTCCGCTCTTCCTGCTTTATTGGCTTGACCTCCTTGGAAACAGTTGTCTTCAGCCGGCTAGCTTCCTCAGCTCTCCTTTGCGCCTTCAGCTTACCCTCTGCATGCCAGGTATCTCCCAAAGCTCACTGCGGGCATTGGGCTGTATACGCTTACGTGCGCGGACTCGATCCATACCGCTTCCTGCCTCGGCTTCTCTCAGCTCTTCCAACAGATTGTACGCTCAGCTCGCTCCCAAACCCGATCATGATGAAGAACATGAAGACCAACATGCGGAGTATGTGGAGCGAGAAGGACAGAATACGGACAGCCATGGTGAACCAAATGGCCGAGAGTTTGTAAGAAGACATCTGCAGGAGCTAGACAGGGTTCGGCGTTCAGACCACCATGATGCAACGCGAGGAGAAGGTGAGAACGGTTAAGGTTCCATATTTTCCACAAACTGAAATGACATACACGTTGTCTTGTCAACCATTTAGAGCCGTATTCAGAAACAGAAATGAGAGGATCTGCAGTTACAGTTGACTGTCCTCCTTGTGGGGAAAGCGTTGACCTGCCTCGTCAATCCCCGTCTGCCGTGTCTCGCCAAGATCCGATCGAGATCAGCAACACCTCCATGCAATTCAGCATGCACAACCTCCTTCCTCGGCCTGAAGAACGTACGACGGCAAAGTCCAATATTAAACCTTCAAGTCATGTCGACAATCTCACACAAGAAATATCCAGTATTCTAACGTCGCCATCCGCCATCGCCAATCCTTCCGCTGCTCTAATCCGAGCGCTCGCGCACCACCGAGAACGCATCACCGTCTCCTCGGTTCACAGCTTCAATTCACTTCTCTCCTACGCCGCGCGTACCAGCAACTATCACATTATGAGGAAGATATTGCGGGAAATGCACAAGGGAAACGTACAATGGGATGAAGATACCAGGAAGATTGTGATGAAGGCGACGTTGCGCGTTCCTCGCGAAACAGAAGCCAAGGCGGACGTGGAGTCTTCCGGTCCCCGTCACCTTGGACCACCAAAGGGGGGGATCGATAGCCTAAAAGGACTTATCCGTCGGGTAGAATCCTCAACGTCGTCAGTTTCGGATGGACACCGCCAAGTTGCTGTCAATGCAGGATACTGGGTATCCGCAAAACCGTCGCCATCCGGCGAACCGGCGTTCAACAATCCTTTCAAACTGCCCGTTGATCGCACCACAACTCATGATAATAAACGCCTTCCGTCAAGCAGGATTTCGACCTTGCAAGGGGCACTATCACCCGCGGCGGCTCGCTCTCACCTTCCACCTTCGGACGTACAGCTTTCCCCCGCTCTCTTTCTCGCGTTCTTGCGATATATACTCGCATGCAACCCTCAACCCCCGTCGCTCGCCGATAGCTACGCAGCGCTGCTGGCTCTCGACAGACCGGGACGGGAGGTAACCACGAATCACCTCGTCCACCTCACGCACCTATACTTGCATCCGAGCTTGTATTACTCGTTTCGGCCATTCTGGGTGATCAGGGAAATGCAAAGACTCTCGAAAAACGGATCGGTGTCGTTCATTCCCACCTCGGACACGTTGGAAAAGGCGCTACTCAGCCTGCGCTCGAGAAAGAGCCGAGACCGCCGCGCCGTCGAATTGGTGGATTACTTCCGGCGTAAATGGGGAGGGGAAATCGTCAGTATAGCGTGTTGGCGATTGGTGGGAAGATATGGCTTGGAGCGGAAGCATCCAGAAGTGCAGGAATTCGCAACAGTCGGTGGAAACGAAGCTCTTGCCCGTCAGATCCTGGATGATGCCGAGCAGCGGTCGCGTATGACACAGCTGCACGGCGACGATGTGGAAACGATTCCGGCGCATCCAGCGAGTTTCCAGGATATAGGGGATCCGTTCCCGCGTCTAGGGTTGGACCGTCGGAAATGGGGCAGAGTCAGACAAGCGATCGTGCGCAATCAACGTCGCATAAAGCGTGCGGCGGATAATGCGAGAATTACACCGGGACAGTCAGCCGAGGAATAGATCAGGTTGTAAGAAGTACCGGGATGAGCCGTCAGATTCTGTCGTTGCCAATATCTTTGTCCTTCAATCGAAAATCAATCGAGTCGTTTGGATGATGGCACAACATTCGAAGAGCGTAACAGGCCTTGCTCATACAATTCTTCAAGGACAGCTTCCCACAAACGAGAGACGCATTGGGACAATTCAAATCGCTTTTTCGGAGAGAAGGTCGAAGCCGGGCAAGTCCCGTGAGTCTGAGAGGACTATATTGATGGAGGAGTGGCCATCGTCGTCGCTTCGCATCTCTGAAACCAACTTCTGCACGTGGATATCGATTAGATCTAGTTCCGTGCTCTGAGGTGACTCGGGGCAACCACGATCGACCGAGTTATCGGCGGCGGCGACACCGGTCAAGATTCCCGTCTCGATGTAGCCTCTGTTGGGCGCGTCGCTACTGGCGGTTCCCAGGATCCTATTGTAAACCGAAATACGACGAAAATCAAGCGTATCGACGGGAATGTTCTCGCTGCTGTCGTTCTATGGCAACAATCCTGTCATTTGGTGACTGTTTTCAGCTGCCGCGCTTTCCACGACAGAGCTCACGTGGATGAATGTGTCTGTGGTGACTTTGACCGACGTGAAACAGGGGTAGATCGTGACATGATCATCGGAAACAGGGCCGTTGCTCGTCTGGCGATTCACGAATCAGCGTGGATCCGGGGAGCGGCAAGACTCCGCTGATACTTACTTGTCCGAAAGTGTTGACAAGGTGAGAGGAAGTCCGTTCCCGACAATCGCCCCTTACTGCCGGCAGCCTCTCCGGTGAGGCCGGTTTTACGCTCTCCCTCGCGTTCAATATATGCAATAAGGAGAAGGCGTAGACTTTTCCTTGAAGCATGATGCTGTGGTATAGTTGGACCACGATTCCGCGCATGATATGTATCAGTAATTATCGATCTTTCAAGCAGTTTATCGTCACTCACAAAGGAACAGAGACGTAGGGCGTCTTGGGCGCAATGACATTATAATCCACAAGATAGACAATGGCGAAGACTTTGTGATCGCATGAAGCGTCCTGTCAGTCCAGCCATTCTAATGTACTCTCGGAAACATCTTACCAGTTGGAGGAAGCTGTGATTCTGTTCGTATAGCATATTTGCTGTGATCAGCAGATGGAGCCAAATCGACCAATCGGCCTCAAAAAAGATCACACGCACGCATAGTATACCAGATGAGGCGAGTGATGATCTTGTCGGTGGTCTGCCAGGACAAATTTCAATGAGAGTTGGGGTTCACGTTCTTCGTCAGGTGTCCTGCCGCATGCTCACCTCCCATCCAGTCCTCTTTCTGCTCAAGATGGCGAGTACTACACAGCGAGAACTCATCAGGGATGTCCATTATCGTCATCGACGTGTCCCACATACTGGTAACGGTAATGGACAGATCGCAAGCCATAATGCAAGAGGACCAGATTGTTCCAGTCATATGCAAGATCTTGTCTGTCCCGCTCGCAAGCGCGCCTGAGTGAAGCAGACCCACCTGGCCTCGTCAATACTTTTCTGTGGAGGATGTCCAATCATTCGCACTCACCCAGAGAATCACCTCGTACCTTGATCACGATAGCACAGGCAAATGATGCTGCGATCAAGATGCACAGACAGGCGATGAGAGGGGAAGCTCGACGAGGATGTCTTCTAGTGAGCTATAGACGACCATGCAAGAGTGACGAAGATGACTTCCTGCTTGACAATAATGCGTGCGCAATCTTGGCTGACTAACCTCAAAGACTCAGCGAGGGCGACATCAATGACGGGTCTCAGCCTCAGTCCATTCATCTAGCAGCGTGAGCCGAGAAAATTTCTCACCTCTTTTGACAAAGAATAATTGCACCAGAGCTGTGCCTATGCCGTTTGTGATGTAGAACCAGAAGAGCTGTTCAGATTGTGCTTCAGCATGAGGTCAGATTACATCCCAACTCCGTAAGACAGAAGTAGGAAGAATTTCTGGAAAGGGAAGAAGCACATACGGTTTTGACATCCAGAAATTGGGCAAAGGTGCCGTATTGAACGACAAAGAGGTGGTAGATCCAATAGACAGCGAGTGTAGAAGTTCCGCTGCGACCGACCAAAACATGTTAGTATTAGGTCCGTTCGTTCGGAGCAGACTTACATATTGACAATGAGGACCCCGCAGACCAGTGTTTTCTGCACCCATCCATCTTTATCTCGAGAGTTTGCGATGTATTTCCCAACCTGCATGAGAATTATCCCGCTGCAGTTTTGCGCATCCAGCAGAAAAATCTTCAGCATAGTTTGGAGGAGAATTAGATATACTGGCAGGTACTAACAGAAAAAAGGCATCTAGAAACTAAACAAAAAGGCAGAACAAGATCATTCGTCTATTGGAAGGTCCAAGAAGACGACGAACAAGAAATAAAACCCACCTGTGCAACGATAAACGGCCCCAAACTGATTTCCTTCTTGTTTGCGAGGTAGAGAACAGCTATCTGCTCGATAGAGGCAGCTTCGGATTCTGCTCGCAAAGGAACGGTAGGCATCTTGGACGATTACAGATCCTTTAGATCCTTCAGCGGGCTTGACTGCTACGAGTGACCGCCGTGTCCTTTCGGTGAGCGAGAATGAAGCTAAGTTGTCGTTTCTGCTGGTTTGAGCGGAGACCTATATATGCAATTCGACAGCACAGGCGTGGAACTGAATGAGCAAAGGCGATACTATCTGACACGAAAGCCGGTTGCATATATAGGGTTTGCCCGTGCTCGACAGAAATACTGTGCTTCTCATCTCTGCGAATCGCGACGATCCTTCGGCGTAAGCGAGCTACCACGTCCTATCACTTGTGATGGTCATCCCACAGTGAAATGCGCGACCCGCCGTGTTTCGTATCTTCAGCCTTTTCTTGTTGGATGGAAGCCAAGATCAGGCAATACTGACTCAAAGGCAGAATATCAAATGCGCTTGTGCATGTGTTTCACGTTTCATTCCCCGTATCGGCGACTGGCGCAACAGGATTTTTCTGGTGCGACCCAATTTTCAGTTGCAATGAGCATCAGTGTTGAAAGGTAGGCCGCCATTCCGAGCTCGAGTAACATCACAGAGTACCCCTACTTTATCGCTCGTGGGAAATGACGACGAAGAAAACCGCCCGCACAGTTCACGTTGGCGCCGCGAGAATCAGACCTCCTTTACGCTGATCAGCAGTCACGCTCAGTTAACCGTTAGTCGCATGCAGAAAGTTTCGAAATTGAGACGACGATCTCGGCATGCAAGGCGCATCGCGGTACAGCGCACAGCAAAACCTCGTGCCCACATTAGGCCTGAATCTCTGCTAAAATCGAGGATATCATCTTCGTTTTCCATAACAAATCCCGTGAGGCTTTGGTGTTTCGGATCAAGCGACAACGATGAGCGTTCCGGGCGCAAGAGCCGCCTCACAATACTGCAATTACAGTGATTATGAATGATGGCATCCAACAGGAAAAGGTTCATACAACGTAACGTAGACAACACACAAACATACCCCAAGCTCACATATCGACAGTCTCAATATTCGAGAACCTCGTTCGTACGCGCAAAGATCAAACACGTTGTACCATCCGTCGGACATTTCCCCCTCCATTCAAGTTCAATTTTGCTGCTTCCTGCTCAATCTCCTCTTCGGTAACGGCAACCGCCTTGCCTAGCTTTCTAATAAACCGAGAATACATTCAGTATGCTGTGATCATTCTTTCCGTAGACGTCGCTGGCAAAGCTCACCTCTTTTTCTTCTTTGTAGGTTCTGGTTTAGTCGCCTTTTCTGATTGGCTCGAGGCCAGACTCTCGTCGAGCTGAAGGCCAGCCATGCCGTGCACAGAAACCGGCGTTGTCTGGGTTGCGATCTCGGTCAAAGGAAATCGGGGTGTCAATGGTGGCTGCTTCTCCATATCATCACCTTGCGCGTATTTACTGGAGCGAACAGACTGCCGCACCGACTTGGGAACAATCACGTCTTCTTCTTCCTCGAGGATTTCCGGAATCGCGGAGGGTGCAGTAGCAGCTGTTGAGATTCTTGCCTTCGCGGGACTTTGGCGTGCAGCAGTGCTTCGGCGGCGACTTGGCTTGGGAACAGGAATATCGTCATCACTCGATTCCGATGCTACTTCAAAAGACGAATCTTCTTCACTGTCTTCAAGTTCATCTTCCTCGGAATCAGATGTGGAATCTTCGCTGGATTCGCCGGCTTCGTCATCTTGGCTTTCTTCGTCATCTCCCTCATTCTCGAGCACTTGATGGGTTTGACTAGGCTCCTGTTCAATCGGTTCTTGGGCCCGTTCAGCCATGCCAGGGCCCGAAGAACTTGCTACTGCCGATTCGTCGGTATGCTTCGCAGATCGCTCGGAAGGCTTTCGCGGATCTGTGTCAGTTTCCGTACAACCCGACTTGGCTGATCGCATAGAGACGGCAGAATCGGAATTGTTGTTGGTTTCCGCAGCGCTAGCTGAGTCCATATCGTGATCCTCTGGAATTTCCCCTTTTGAACTCGGCGCATCTTCCTCAAAGCGTACGCTGGCGAGAGAGGAAACCTCTACGAATATCTCCGGCTTTGATCGCAGAGAGGTAACGGCCGGACGAGCAACAGGCAATCGGGATGCCGGTGTCGGACTTGCAGTGTACGATCGAAACGAGCCTTCTCCGTTGGTGGTCGTTGCATCCGTTCTTCCTGACATCTCCTCATCGTCATCCGCCATCTGAATGGTAGCCAAAGTCTCGCTTAGAACCCATCAATCATCCAAAATTAAAAGACCCACCAGCGATTGATCTATGGCAGCTTCAAGTAGATCGGAATCTGAATCGACATGGCCCGTCGCCTCATACTGATCAGCCATCGAACCGAAGCCTCGCTGCATGATGTCAATTTTCATGTCGGTCTTGATTTCAGAGGCATCCGACTGATCGACATGAGAGGAATTTGAGCCACACATAAGACATTCTCAAGAATCATGTTGCTCACCTGTTCCTGCAAACGTTTGGTGTACATTGTTTCCAATCGTTGCAGATGTTGCGCCATCTCAGTAGAGGCTTCCTCTCTTATCTCCGCTTCGAGCGTGGCATTTCTCATCTCCGCCTCAACAAGCTGTTTGCAAAGACAGATCAATGAATCACTCTACAGGCAATCCGTCCTCCACCAAATACCTTGATACGAAGCTCCTTGATCTCGCTGAACAGGAATTGAACCAACAGATCTTCCTCGTTGTCGGACTCGTCCTCAGGATCGACTAGAGATGAAGTTGATTGAGTTTATAAATCCCGCGCTTTCACAGCCAACTTACCTTCTTGCACTTGCATTTCTTCTTCCACAAGGTGTGGCTCAGACGACGGAGCGAGACCCTTCGCCGGCTTCAGTACAGTCACTGGTACCCGAACCTTCATTGGCGTGACTGCATTCCTGAAAGCATCAATGCCACGGAATATGGGGATGCTCATCTTGTTGAAAGCCGTGGTTTGGATCTCCCTAGCGATGGAACTGAATCTCATGACATGAGAATTCTCATCAAAGCCTGTATCATAGGGGTTGACATGAACAATCATCACCTAGCGACAATGACGAATTAGCTTAGCGGCAAGCGAGACCAACTGCTTCACTCACTGCTCGACCTTGACCAGCAAAGAAACCCTGGAACATTTCTGTCAATTTCGAGTGTCGGAACGGGACAATAGCTGGTTTTCGTTTCCCATGCGTGCTTCGATCCATCAGCAACGCTTGGTTTGCGCGCAGAGTTTCCATACATTGTCCGAGAGTCTGTGATGATTATGAACAGCTTCATTATCTCAACCATGAATGCAAAAGCTCATAACTTACCATCAGTGAAGTATTGATATTTGCTGCTTCCCGCAGGCGATCGCCAGCATTGTGCGTATTTTTTGTTCTCTCTGAACCAGCTAAGTCAACGATCGACAATCTAGACACTTGAGCTGACTCGGGATCCTTTTCGTTGCAACGACAGGGGTCAGTATAGGCATTCGATACTCCCACAAATACCTTACATTAGGGACGCCGTTATGTATCTTGACGATCTTGATGATAAAGATACCATGACTTCGGCTTGACTGCTGATTTTGGCCAGTCCCGAACACCTGGCGATCGATCTGACCGAGTTTGAAGATAGCGTGGGCCTCTTCACGAGTCCTGACTCGGATCTCCTTCAGCCCGGCCACGTATTTTCCGCCGTCCAAATCATTCTTCAGGGCGAGAGCCTGACGCTTGATGACACCATTTCCGCCGTTGGCCATCGCAGCCAAGCTCATCCGGTTGCCGAATGAGCCAAAGGCTTGACTGAAAGATCTCTGTAAAATTGTTGAAGTGCGGTTGACGCTGGAGGATGCCTTAATTGTCGGCTTAGCAGACTGCCCCTTCGAGGTCGTGGATGGGATGCCCTCGAGAAGATCGAAGATCTGTGGGACAAGATAGAGATCAGGGAGAGCATTCTCTATACGTGTCAGTTCGCTGACCTTTTCGTTGTAGACTTCCACATATGACAGGTAGACTGCATAGGAGTAGTTGCGATCCACTTTAATGGCTGTCAATGATAGTTGACGTCAGTGTTTATACTGCTTGACTTTACAGCTAATCTTACTGGTTTGATCCTTGTATCGTTCTCTGTATTGCTCGAGAGGAAAGTCTTCCGCCATTTTCTCTTCCTTTACATCCGTCCCAATCTCCAAGCCATATTGACGAACCGGCTTGATCTGTTCAAGATAGACAACTCATCACAGTCAGCGGTGCACAAGAGGTCTCTGGCCAAAGCGCTCACGCAGCTACTACATTCGAGGCCTTCAATCGAATTGAAAATGACGTCGATGCTTCTCGGTATCATTCCGCGATCAGCTCCTTCCGTCTTGTCGTCACCTCCACCTTGTATCGTATGTGTCTTTCCGCTATTGCTGACTCCATAGCTGAACATCAAGCCGCTCTCGCCCTGTAGGGCCTGTTCCACGAGTGGCAAGGTGGTCGTTTCGAAGAATGTATTCTGAGGTGTTGAAGGACCAAAAACATGGTTGAAGGAGTATATCTGGGTTGGTTTCGGCGCCTGATTTGGTCGCGTCAAATCCTGCAAAGAAGAGGGTCAGATCGGGACCATGGGACTTCCGGCCTTGCTTACCTGTGGAGCACGCATGATTACCTGCTTGTCCCCTTGCATTTCCAAGTACGGCTTCGCACGGTCAGAAAGTTCATGCGCATTGGGAGGAGGGCGAATGCGGAGAAAGGCCTGAGATGTGCAGGAAACGTTCAGATCTGGAGTTCGGGAATGACAACGTTGGTTTTACCTGCATGGTCTCTTTTCCGGCCGGGTCTCCTTGAACCTGGGCCGTACTCGTCGGGCGTGCTGTCTTGTTCATGATGCTGAGAGAAGTAATACGCTTCATCATCGGAGTCTTTCAATATAGAAACGTCAATATCAATTACCACCCTTATCATACTATGCTTACCTGCTTGGGCGGTTCCTGCTTTTCTACCGTGTTCGCGCGCGTCGGAGGCTTCCGTGTCGTTTGAAAGATCTTGCTAGAGGCAGTACTGTCATCTGGAGTATCCTGGATTGAAGCCGCTGCCCTGGACCTCGTTGTTCGAATGATCGGCATCGTTGACGGGGACTCTTTCCCTTTCCCCTTTGAGGCCGGGGTCTTGGGTATTATAGGATAGATTGGCATCCGTATAAGGAATCAGTCTTATAAGGCGCTTCGTGCGCACCGTAGAAAGGATTAGTTCGTTTTCGGATTTGCTGAGGTTGCGTTGTGCGAGCTACGATGCATGGTTGATGCACTTTCTACTAGAGTCACTCCCGATCGCCTGTCGACAACAGAACGCGCGGAGTTGGGCGCGTTCGCCTCCGCTCTGATAGCTCTTGATGGTATGCATGGCACAACTTCAGATTCGCCCCCAACGACATAAGTACAGGCCAGTCATTGATCCTTGTCTTCCTGGTGAAGAGCATCGTTACATTCCATCCACAATTTGTTGACTTGTCCACACAGCGTGACCTCTACCGATAAAACACCCAATTGCCGCCGAGCAGTGCCCCGCTCCCAGGCAATGACCGTCCTCGTCATCGTATGTTCCACTCATCGCCAACATCACTCTGCTGCCCCAAACCGCTTTCTCCATGCGTTACTTCCATATTCTTGATATTCCGCTAGAGTAAGTGGATACTGTGCAAGGTAATCAGGCCTCTCTGCCAAGCTCTGTGCCGCGTAAAATGCTGCAGTGACAGGACTAAATTCAACGCAAGTCAGTCAGCTTCAACCGCGTTCCGCCGAGTTGTACGTACTCCTCCGCCTCGTAGATACCGACATCATACTCGGCTGGACATAGTTCTCGAAGCTCCTTGTCGCTAAAGCTCCCGTGAATTAGGTTCCTTCCTCTCGTATGAAACACATAACACTCACAGCCGATTTCCCAGTGATTCGGTATACGCCAAACCGCCTATGAATCCGATGTTGGCCCAGAACAGCCCTTGCTCGTCTTCAGGCATCTGTCCAATGACATGTGCGATCGTCTCAGCGATACCCATTTGAGGCAGACCTAAAAATGCAAAAATGAGCACGACCAAACTACTGTTGCCTGTATCACGCTCATCCCTCGGTCGCAGTAGTGGCTTACCGACATCAGACGGGTTGAATAGTATCTCTGGCACCGAATATCGTTCCACTCCAAGCGTCACCACCTGCGATTGAGCGCCTCCTCCAAGAACAGGATTGCTCTGGCCTTTCGGCAGGATTTTGCCTCGCATGTTTCCCGAAGTGTAGTCTGGCAATGCATACTGTATCACAATCGGATTCTGCGCATCTACCAAGCTGTCATTGATGACATTAGACCGACTCTGGCATCACTCGAGCTGAACGGTACCTACCTGCGTTGTGCAGCATCTTGCTTGATATCCATGCTTGCATAGCAGCAATCTTCCCTGATCTGATTCACGACGTAGGTTTCGTTCGAGAGGTCAAATTGACGATGCGAAAGAACTTGTTTCAATCGGTTCGTCAACAGCTTTCCGCCCACATCGATTCTGTTGGCACTCCAAGTGAGCATGTTTTCGTAAGCCTTCGGTTTGACGGTACCAGCCTTACCGTCTGATATTCGAGTGATTCACTTTGCCGTCGATAACGGGGATGACATGAGTGAAAGAATATCCCGCATCCACTATGAGGATCCTAGCCGGAGGAGGCAAAGGTTCTGCTTCATCGAACAAGGCACTATGAGGCATCAACGCTGCAGCTGGATGTCGGGAGTCAAAAGGAGCCAAAACAAGAGCGAACGTAGCGAAACAATCAGGTTCTAATTCATTTCGGATATCATACGTAGGAAAGACTCAAGGCGAAGCCTTCGGAATACAACCATCCTTCGTTACCAACCAACAGGGAGAAGATCCACTTACGCGTGCATCGATAACAACTTGCGAATTCCCATTCCTCGAAGATCATTTGATCGTAGGTATTTGCGACATTAGGAAGATTCAAGTATGGTTCCGTGACTAGAAGTGACGTTTCCTGCGGATTCACCTATTCCACAAGGAATGAATACCAAAGTACGCCATCCACGAGCACAGGCAAGCTGACCTCCATCTTGTCAAAGACATGGTCCCAGATCGTCCTCTGACAATCCCATGAAGTGAGGATCCCCTGCAGAGCGGAAAGTCGGCAAGCGTTCCCATGCTAGTTGAGCTAATACTTACCCGCTCGAAAGGAGACCGGAAGACCAAACCACCAAAGTCCGTGCACCGATCCAACTCATCCGCAACATACGTGATCTTGTCCTTTACGCTTCTGGCTATCGAATTCGGGACCGTTGCACACTCGTACCGGCTGTCAAGTTGATCCTCCAGCTGCTCCAGAAGGCCCTTGTTGGCCTTTGAATTCCAGTTGCCTTTTTGGCGAAGTTGCGAGGCGCGATCCTTCAGCCTGGCAGAGGCCGCATCCCGGTCTTCATCCGTAGACGCGAACCCAGCTTTGATCGAGTGTGCGCCGTTGTCCAGCACGAAGACGGAGTTTACTTGTGACATGGTGGCTTTGATGATGTTGCAATGCTATAAAATGAGTCGTCCACCGACGCAAATTGCTACGATCCTAGTTTAGAGGAATGACAAGTCAGTTCACGTCGCGTTTCGCTTCATTCAACACGAAAGAGGAACGGTGGAAGAGTCAGATTTGTACGTTATAATCTGCGCCGACTCCTGGCCTCTCCGAAGAGAGGATGACCATCCAAAAGGGACGGAACATCACGAGCCAAGAGCAAGTGGCTAAGCAACAGCCTTCTAGTTGATTGATTTTGAAAGATACGTGTCATCTTGGAAAAGGATGGGATAGAAGGGGGTGTCCGAAAGGATAGATAACGAAAACTCACCTTATGGCATCACGATCGCGCAGCGGTTGATAGTGACGTTGCTCTGAAGGAGAAGAGGTGAAGAGGCGAAGATGATGTAAATGGATTTCCGCCAGATGGAGCAGCTCAAGTGATTCGAAAGTGGAATGAGCGAAGCTTTTCAACTGTTTGCTGGTTGATTGAGATTCTTTTTGCGCTTATTATTGGGCGCTTCGAGCCGCCTCTGTCGGCGGCCGGAATGACCTCGCGTCATCTGCGTGGAATGACGTCAGTGAGCTCTTCATTCTTGCGTTGGCCTCGACGAGTCGACGAGTTGCAACCTTCGGCATTGGTCTTATATGCGGCAGTTGTAACACTCGATTTTCTGTAGCGCGATTTCTTTCAACTACACTCTCCTAGGAAATCACCTTTTACGATGTCCGAACCAAACCCCTCAATCGCTTCTGCCACTCGGCAAAGACAGTCAGTCAAGAACGACGCATCAATGAGCAGCGCACCGTGAGTTCGGGTGGGATAACGTCGCTTGCTCCGTACTGAGCAGACTCTATGAAACAGGGCATCGCTCTCTACCGATCCCAACAAGAAAGTCCCTCGAAATGCGCCCAAGGTCAAGCCTCCCTTTGCCAACGTCTCGATGAACAAGTTGTAAGCCGACTGTTCCTGTGCTCGAGTAATCGACAAGACACTGACCGCCCGACTCGTTCGGTCAGCCTCATCAACTTGATGCTCGTGGTATTGGCCATCGCCGGCTTCTATATCTGGCGAGTGACCGTCTGGGCGCGAGATGCTGGTGGATACTGGTCATTGATCACGGGAACCGGCCACGTTGTCAAGGGTGCTGCCAGTTCCGCAGCTGCGGCTAGCAGTTTGGCTGCTGCCGCTATCACGAGCGCCACCGCTACCGCTTCTGTACGTCTCATTTGCCTTGTGTTAATCCGCCGTACTCACCCTTCTGTATCTGTCAGAAGGCGGCACGAACCGCTGCCACTGCAGGCAAGAACGCCGCCGCCGCCGCCCATGGTACATCCGGCGCACCCGCCGACGTCCAAGCCCAAATCTTCTCCCTCGCTACCGCCCTTGGTGTTCCCTTTGCGGAACTCTCCAACGCTATCCGACCTTTAATTGACCCGACGGTACCGAACCCTGTAGAGGAAGCCAAGCGGCTGCGTGAACAGCTCGAGTTGAGGAAGGACGTGCACGAGCAGGTGGTGCAGCAGCAAGAGGAGGTTATCGAGAAGGAGCAGCACAAGAAGCCGAGTGTATTAGAGTTGATGGAGGAGGCGTTCTTGGATTAGATGACGGAATAGACGGAAACACGAGCCATCGGCCTGACAAACAATTGTATGCTAGAACCTGCCAGTATACACAGAATTCGAGAACGAGAGGACTTTGTCAAGATAGATTCCGTCCAGATTCCTGGTGTGTACGTATTCAATTACTCAAGTGATCCGTACTGTGAAATACGGGAAACTACGTTACCTTTGCCGAGACTCAGGTCGGAACGCCGTCGGCTGAGATGAACTCGTTGCGCTATATGATGGCAAGAAATTTGCAAAACATTTGCTTCTACCCTGAATCGATAATGCAGGGCCCATTTTACCCATACTGAGACCGTGGCGCGCGCTTGAATCTTCGCGCTTCTTTGCCGAGTATGCAGGTGCCGCCCGCTGCCTGCTGCCTACTGCCTACTGCCTGTTACCATTCCGAGGCTCCTGCCGGTGGTGGGCGCTCGTCTCCGACGGTGAATCCGGCCCAGGCGATCGTGAACGGCTTGACCAAAACGTTGGCCTCCCTATCGTTCTTGAGGAACCCCGCCCTGCCTCCCTACGCCCTAGATCCTTCGTAGACGTCACTTTTGGGAAGACAGTTGCAGAGATGGTGAGATTGCGGTTCATGCTATCTGCGTGAAGGATAATGGTATACTGACAGTTATTTTCGTGTCATAGGCTCCTACCGACAAGAAGGTTAGTTTCAGTTCTGGATGTTCGCTGGTGCTGCGCGGGAAGGAGTGAAGAGTTTGGATCTTGGCCCTGTGGGAATAGGCCGTTGGGGATTGCGAGAGACTAGAAGGGAATATTGGATGGGAGGAACATGCAAGGGGATTGAACTGGCCTACGACGACGTGTGACTTTGCGACCGCCCACGCCCCGGCATCGAATCTACACAGAACAGAAACAGATCGAATGACTGCGACAAATTCGCTTTACACCACGACATTGTGCTCGACGTCTGGGATGTCAGCGGGAGCGAGATTCGATGCAGTCATGACGACGGGAGATGTTGAAGAGCGCTTGCGACTGGTTATGGTTGATGACGATCTGGCAGGGAGGAGACGAGCGGACACGGCACTTGCATCGACTGGATGCTAATTTGAACTCGCCTTCTTTTCAGACCAAGACCCGATCCGCTTTGAAGGATGTCGTAACCCGGGAGTACACCATCCACCTTCACAAGAGGGTTCACGGTGCCTCTTTCAAGAAGAGTGAGTAGAAGATTGTCGCACCTCAGGCTGTGTCAGATCGCTCAACGGCCCGCCTTTCTCGAACAGGGGCTCCCAAGGCCGTCAAGTCGATCGTCGAGTTCGCTCAAAAGGCCATGGGTGTCAAGGACGTGCGCATCAGCCCTCCCTTGAACCAGGCCATCTGGGCTCGAGGTGTCCGATCTCCCCCCAACCGAATCCGAGTTAGGTTCGAGAGGAAGCGAAATGATGACGAGAACGCCAAGGAGAAGTTGTACGTTTTGGCCAACTACGTCGAGGGTATCACCAGCTTCAGCGTACGTACAGGTTCAGGGTCGCATCGGGAAGGCTCTTTGCTAATACGGTCGCATTTCGTTCTTACAGGGTCTCGAGACCACCGTCATCGAGGCTGACGAGGAATAAGCTTATCGCTCTATACTGCATCAAACAAGTTGAAACGGTTGTGACGCTAGGCTTGCTCTTCACTCTCTCCCCCTGTCCGATGGGGATCATGTACATTCCAGATACGATCGCATATGACATGATTCGCATCGGGCGTTGATAAAATCGAGCGGCCCGAAGACCAGGTTGCATTAGGAATCGATCATACGAGCGCTTGACATTGGATGCTATATTGGTTGACCGTGTCGATGGACAGCAATCCTAAACTCGTCGTTTACACCTTGCGTAAACTCCTTTCGTAGTTCCCACTCGTTGCCCAGCAACCCCCGGCTACCCATCAACGCTGCATTCCAGAAAGCCCCGAGCAAGGTCCTGGGTATCGTATCGAATAGTTCGTGATCGACAGCGTTTGTGATGGGTTGATGCATCGATAGTAGCCGTGCCTCGTAATCAAACGGAATATGTAGCAGCAACATCGGTATGCGAGATCGATTGGCTTCGACTACCGCTGCAGGCGAGAAACCGGACCGTGAGCACAGAAGAGTGACAATGAATTCTGGAACCGAAGACGTATCCCGTGCTGCGGTATCGAGCGTAGGTGAAGCAAACGATTCCTCCCTCAACATATCATGCTCCCGCCGAGCTACACCCTCCATCTCCCTAATCAACCTCGGCCCAGGCCGAATCTTTTCCGCTTTACACTGAGCTAATACTCGGATCCTCCGTGTGCGGTCTTCCGCAGTTGACTGTCGAGCACTCGGTATTTTCCACCATCCACGCAGGTCGACTCCGCCATCGCCTTTTCCTCCAATCCGGGTGAGTGACATGCGCATCTGCTCTTGCAACAGGCGAAGGCAATGCAGCTCGTATCCATTGCCGAGGATCGTCGTCGGTAATTTGTGAAGCATGGGGTGCGGTGTGGTGTGGTATGACGGTTCGGGATGGTGCGATGTCTTGGGCAGCTTCTTGGGGCCTTCGTCTTGAGCTCCGAGTGCCGAGTGCCGAGTGCCGAGTGGTGGATGACTTGTTACGCTGTTGTGCACGACATCGTGAGCTTTGATAACTGCCAAGACATCAAATGGCGAACAAAGAAACATGGCATGAGCACAAAAGACGAGCAACAAATCGCGATCTGACGAAGCAAGCAGCCGCGTTCCGAATTTGCGCGACCAACTTTCAGGAGATCTTCACTCAACCAAATTCCACCTTGCTCCCTTTTTGTGATTATTCAGTCTGGCGTTACGGATGACCGCCTCCAATGATCAATAACTCGCATGTTTCGCATTGGTCCGATCCATCCAAGGCGGTCATGGGAGATGCTCAGACTCGAACTCCTGTATGAGCGCATAATACAGGCCTGACGGCTGATGGTTTGATCAAGCCTCCATCTCATCACATCATCCACAGACTAAGTGACAACCCGGTACTGTACAAATTTTCTAGATATGACACCCCATGCGCAGCGCTGAAAGACCCAACAAAGGGCTCAGCGTCGCAGCGTTCACAACCGAGGAAGCGAAGAGGCGAAGATGGGAAGCCGTCCAAGTCGATGAAATAATGCGGCAGAGGAGAGACGAGAAAAGAAAGGCGAGGATTGGCTCGACGAGACGTTTAGTCGAAGAGACCGAAACCCATGTCGTCGTCGGATCTAGAGGCAACGCAATCAATAAGCAAGCCCCAGGAAAACGCAAGTCCAAATACGCACTCCTCCTTGGCTTCCTCCTTCTTCTCCTCAGGGGCCTCCTCAGTGGCAGCGGCGGCACCACCGGCAGCGGCAGGTGCACCAGATGCGGCAGGGGCACCACCACCGGAACCGACGGCGGTCAACATGGACTTGACGTCCTTGCCGTCGAGAGCCTTGGCGAGGAGGGTAGCCCAGATGGCTTCAACATCGACCTTGGCGGCGGAAGTGAGGGCGATGATCTTGTCACCCTGTTTGATCAAATGAAGGGATCCATTAAAGAACGCGAAGAACAGGCACAGAGGAGCGCATCAGCCTTCATGTTCCCGTTAGATCCTCTGTTTCCCACGTCCTTCTACGTACGGTGATCTCAACACCCTCGTCGGCCAGAATTAGAGCGGCGTAAGTAGCAGCAAGCTCGGCGGTGTTAGACTGTACGAGAGGAACAACATTAACATTGTGAGCTTATTGACGCAGAGTCCACAGACGAGGTACGCGCCATCTTGGAAAGTGGTCTGAGATGTAACGATACGAGTCTACGGGTGTCGTAAAGGCCAGAAGGCGACGATGATGATAACGGTGGGATACTGACGACTTGACGCTCGACGGCACCGACGAGGACGACGACGCTGGGCCCGGTATGGAGGCACGATTGCACGTCCGATGGCAGAGGTAGGGCTCGGGGGGCACGAAGACCAGATAAAGGCGCAGGACGGCATTCGCGCTTGATTTGACATACACGCACTTTTTTCTCCCAAGCGCGGGCCCTCCGAATCTCGCAATTTTGCTCGCAAGCACAGTCCCACAGCGGACGATCCTCTCTCTGCCTTGCGATTCCATCTTGAATCATTCCACCATACCCTCTCGTCAGCTTGCTCCATAACAACCGCCTCTGCCCCCCGACTCCGACGACTCTTTCCCCTCAAGGTCAACCACTCAAGAAAAGATGGCTCCCACTTCCGCTACCGCCGAACAGGTCGCCGTTCCCGAGACTCTGTTGAAGAAGAGGAGGGTCAACGAAAAGACCAGGGAGGAAAAGTTGGCCAGGGCTGCTGAAGCCAAGAAGGTGAGTTTCCAAACCCGAGTTGTGTTGGTGGATGGACGTGGATCGAGGACGTCGGGGGACGCGCTTGAATGATGCACAATTACCAGGCAACAGCCTCGTCGACTAGTCCTTCGGGACCATGTTGTTTGAACGTTAACCATCTTTCGGGACTGAAACAAGCGCAAACGGGAGGATTGGATAAAAGGAAAAGATGTCGTCTATTCGCACAGCAACTGACATGTCTACCTCTCTCGATATAGGCCCGACAAGCCGCCCGAAAGGTCATCTTCAAGCGAGCCGACGAGTATGTCAAGGAATACTTGGACCGTGAAAAGGAAGAGATCCGATTGAGGCGAGAGGCCCGAAAAACCGGAGACTACTACGTTGCTGCCCAGCCCAAGGTCTTCTTCGTCGTCCGAATCAAGGGGTGAGTATCACCTGCATTTTCATCCGGCTCCCATGCCTAATCTCCCGTCACAACAGTATCTCCAAGATCGCTCCCAAGCCCCGAAAGATCCTGCAACTTCTCCGATTGTTGCAGATCAACAACGGTGTCTTTGTTCGAGTCACCAAGGCCACTCAACAGATGCTTCGTCTCGTCGGGCCATACGTCACCTACGGGTGAGTAGTCGTCCGGTCTGCGCTGTTTGCAAAAACACCAGGCAGAGAGCTGATTACATCTTGGCTGGGGATCATCCGTTCCGTTCCGTCTTGCAACTCTTTCCGTCGTCCATCGTCGTCGTCGGTCTGCTGCAAACGCAATGTCGCGCTTTCCTCTTCCTCGATTCTCTTCCCATAGTGAACCCAACTTGAAGGCCATCAAGGAGTTGGTCTACAAGCGAGGATACGCCAAGATCGACGGTCAGCGAATCCCCATCACTGACAACTCGATCATCGAGAAGAAGCTCGGCAAGCAGGGTATCATCTGTACGTATACAAATTCAGTCTTCACGCAGTTCCAATCTGACCACCCGATCCCATCACAGGTATCGAAGACTTGGTTCACGAGATCGCCACCTGTGGTCCCAACTTCAAGCAGGCCACCACCTTCCTCTGGCCCTTCAAGCTCTCCAACCCCAACGGCGGATGGAGGGCCAAGAAGTTCATCGGCTACGTCGAAGGCGGTGACGCCGGTAACCGAGAAGAGGCCATGTCCAAGCTCATCCACCAGATGTGCTAAGCGTTTTCGCCTCAGCCAAGCTCTTTTGGGCCGGGTGTTGCGTGCGCTCTTGAGGAGGGAATGTGTCAGGAAGGTCGTTGTCTAGTTTTGATGTTGTGTTATACGGGAATCATGTAATATCACACACCCTTTGCGGGTACCGGGACTAGACGATGCGTCATGCCTCCTTATGCATCTCTTCTTGCTGCATGATTGGTTCCGAGTAATGAGCTATATCTTGCTAGACCTACCAGGCGTTGAGAAGCATATTGAAAACGAAAATTTATATGACATGGAAAGTTCGCGTTCGCTGGCCGATCACCATCTTCGTTCGGCAACGAACAACTTTGCATCAAGAATTCTTCACTCTCTCCTCAAGCTTTTACTGTAGCATCAGCCATTACCACGCCACTGTATGAGTACCGTGTCTTTGCTAGAATGGATTCCATATCATATACAAAATGTGATTGCCAATAGGTGACTCGACCTCAATGCACCCAAAAGGTACTCCGCCCAGTTGTTTTAGTTTAGCAGTCTCCTCCCCAAAAGGCGCACGCTCCTCCTCCTTTCGAACAAAGTCGCACAACGCCCCCAAGAATTCATTCCTCCAAGCGCTCAAGTTACGCCAAGTCCACCTTCTCCCCCCGTTTTGAGGGGAACTCGCGGTTCGGGTCATTCGCACCCCGACCAGCACCACCACATCGGCGGACACCGTCGACCTCGGAAGGGAGATATCTGCGGCGATGGGTGGGCGCTGGAGGGGCGGAAGAGAGCGACGCTAGATACCTGACGTATGAGTTTGAGCGATATGGTTGAAGAGACGGGTGCGGGCGGTGGGAGGATGGTGGAAAGTTGAAAAGTTATATAGCACGGCGAGCAGGGGTGGAGGCACCTTTGGCTTCGCGTAAAAGTTGGGAAGAATGACGTGTCGCGATGCGCGAAGCCCATCCACTGATAACTGCAAACCTCGACCGGGACATCCACTTTCATCGGCCTGAATGTCATGCTTATATATAGAGATGCTCCTTATACCCCTTCGATCGGAGCGTAGATGATGCTGATCTATCAACCTGAGATATCAGTCATCCTTGATGAGCGCGTTGCCACATCGACCTGTCCGCTGTGTTGCGACTCACTTGAGTCTGCTTGTCCCTATCGTTTCTGTTTGGTATTCAAGCAACGTTTCATTCCAGTTGGTCGTGATCGCCTTGTGATGCATAACGCTGATGGCCTCAGACAAGGAGCATCACTTTGGTATAGCAGTGGCGAGCAGAAGGAGCCATCTAGGGACAAGTCAGATCCGTCGCCCCCTTCACGGGCCTGTGAGGTTGGCTCTGACCTGACAGTAGCAAATGGCATATTTCCGGCGGTACATATCAGCCGACGGAACGATAGATGTAAACTCAAGACGACGAGATCAAGCGGTTCCATATAGCAACGTAGCATGACAAAACGGAGTTGTGACTTCCTCTCCCACTTCGCATGAACTTGCACCAGTAATCGGGCGAGCGACGTTCCCACCTGGAGAACGACCTCGTCCACATACCCGTGCAAGCCGGTCTTGTCAGCTCCTTCCACCGAGAAAAACGGTCAGAAAGTTGGCCAGAAGAAGCAGAACAAGTTCCAGATGTCTCACGTTCACCGGGCTGTCACGTGACTGCCCCTTCCCGGCCGATCCCTGGAGAATCCATCCGTCTCATAAGAGCTCGTCGTCTATGACGTCCTAGGCACCGCCGCATATTCCGGGAATTAAAGACGGATTGCATTCACGGATTGGGGTTCGCCATAGAATTTCCCAAAGCTGCCCAGTAAGGACGTGTCGCTCACCCGCAAACGCACTTCTGACAACCTGCGACCTTCCAGCCATGCCCGCTCAAAACTTGTCCTCCATGTTGGCAAAGACCAAGTTTGCGACCTTTGATCCCCTGATCAGCCGTGTCTACACCTCTCCCTCGGCATCTCGGGGTGACTGGGGACTCAAGTTCACCCTCCCCTCCTCCACCGCGGCCCACCCTCGACCGAAATACCTGCGAATCCTCAACCTCGATGCTGGACAGGGATTGAACTGCGACTACCGAACGGGCGAAAAGGAAGCGAGGTTTATGGAAAAATGGGGAGACAGCCGACACGGATGGTTGACCCGTGAAGAACACGAGTTTCAGATGACCGATGCCAATGCGAGACGATCAAACAGATCCCAACAGAATTTCGCGAGCGGAGGTGTCAGGCCCAGGAAGGGCACCAGTCTAAAGGAACTCAAAGCAGAGGACGACGTCAAGGGAACCGCTCAGCGTGACGATATCCTCGATGCTTCCGCTCCGTTCATGCCCGATATCGAAGCCATGAGTGAAAAGCGATTCACGGCCTACCTCGACGAATTGCGATCCCGCCGAAAGGAATACGCCCAGCATCTCGGGGAAACCACGGCTCCGGCTGACAACAACCTACTTCGAGCGGCGGTCAACCCGAGGCGGATGGACAAGACCCATTCCAGGTTTATCGCCGAATCGAAAATGTCGACTTTGAAGGATCGTAAATCCGACGAGATCGTGCCTTCCCCACACGAGCTGTTCGGACTCGCCTACTCGAAGCCGGTCAGCGGTACGAGCGCATACACGGATCCATCCGTCATCCAAAGGGAAACCAACCCTCTCACGTCGTACCCTGGAAGGTCTCTCCCTGCCGATACCGGAAAAGACGCATACTACGCCAAGAGGGATTTGCAAGCGGCACGAGGAAAACTCGTCCGATCGGAATACGTTATCGGCGTTGGCGGCCTCACTGCTAGTATGGCCCGAGGCAGTGACCACGGATACAGCAATGAAGGACTGGATAACATGTTTGACCACACCCGAACAGACAAGTCTCGAGGCGTCTCGCAATTCCGAATCAAGTCTGCCGCGCTTCTCAGCCCTCCAAACGTCGTCGTATCTTCCTCTTCTGGTCGGCGCGATCCGAACCCGCTCACAGCGAATCAAAACGGCTACGTCTCAGCGGCGAAACAAGCATCCCCGCTCGACTCTTTCCGATATGACATGGAGGTATATGCTACACGACAGGCAGACGAACACCGACTCGACGTCAACAACAACGCCATAGTGCCCGGCGAACGAGGATGGGTCGGAATGAACTCCCGAACCAACAGATCCCACGGCGATGACCTCGCCACTGGCGGTCGTCCCTCCGTCGCGTCCCTCCTCCGTGGACGAGCAGCGCAAACGAACGACACCCTGAGACGAGAAATCCAAAGCATCATGAGCGGAATGGTCACCGCTAAACGGGAACGACATCCCGCCTCGGCTCCATCGTCATCCCGATCATTCTCCACAAGCAGTCGACAGCTCTCCAACCCAACTGGAAAACCCGCAGACGAACTCCCCACCGCAGACCCGGCAAAGGCCCTGCCCAAAGGCGACGAAATCTCCGGCCCCGGCTTTGGCCGTGAAAAGGAATCAGTCACGGGCGGACACGGCGATAACCTCGTCGATGGCGATTGGAGGCAACTCGAAGAGAATGTCGGTGGCGAGGTTCGGTATGGCGAGAAACAGGTTGGGCAGAGCGAGAAGAAGGTGAAATAGGCGGAGGCGGAGCGCAGGACCGGTTGGCTGTCGCTTGTAGTATATATGGCGCTTTTGTATCCATCATGAATTGATCGAAGTCGGGTGGGATACACCTCGCTCTGATATCATGTCATGCAGTACGATTTCGGGCGCATGTCGTACAGCCGTGCTCTGTTGGATGAACTGACTGTGCGCCTGTCTCGCCGTATCACGACTTGTGAGGACACTGAAAATTGGTAGAGACGAGAAAAGGCAATCTCGGATCAGAAGCAGACCCCGGATCGGGTGTGACAGCTGATATGATGGTGAACGACTCAATCGCTGTATACTGTGCTATCTATACACGCTGTTTTCATGTCACGGACCCTTTAAGCGTGCATCTATTTGCCTCGCTTTCGAGTGCCGGGCAGGGCACAATCAACTTCACAGCCTTCCTCCACGGTTCAGAACTTCAGGGTGTTTAATTGCAATTTGTGTAGTTCCTGCTGTCAGCGCAGACTTCCACATTACCTCGTAGTCTTCTGCTCCTTGTCCGCTCAGAGCTTTGTATTCTTTCGTGAGAAGACCTTGCTAATTCCAGACCGATACAGTTGTGTCGCCATTGCGGTGATGATGGATTGCGTGACCGCTCAGGAGCTCCGACTGGCACCGCGACTGAGTCATGCTATTAAGCGATTCGTGCTATTCTGCCTCGGATCTTCGGCATCGTTCTTTCGTCAACTTGCCACCTATCTTTCTCCTGGTTAATCATGGCTATCACGGCGACCGCTGGTGGCCATGGTCAATGTGTGACAGAGGTAAAGCAGTAAGAAGACTACAGGACCGATGGTGTCTGATGAGTGGCGCAATTCGCAACATGAAGTTACTATTGCGCCCTTGATAGATAGTGAAACCAAATGTGTGACACATCCCATCTCTTGCTTTTCCTCCTTACTCCGTCGGGATGAAGGTTGATCGGTACCTCGAAGCACCATCGGTGGCCTTTGTTACTAATCGGGGAGGATGCGCAACCCGAGATCCTGAGCTGCCATTTGATGTTGTGTATCACGGCGGCAACTTGCTTGAGAGCTGCGTGAGCGACTCTGAAAAGGCGTTCCGCGACTTTCTTCGCTCGCTTCAAGCATCCCATGATTGGATAGCTATATCCGTACATACAACAAAGCATAATGGTCTCATGGCCAACGAACCCGAATACACCGCCCGATGGCGGGTCTTCAAATATCGTCACTCTCGCCGTCCGGCTCCTCCTCCGACTCCTCGTCTTCTACTACGCGGCGACGTGCTGTAGCGATGGCAGAAAGTAGCATGCGTGTTAGAGGCGAATCGCAAAACCATGGTCCGGCTCGGGGATAATTACTCACCTTCCCTGGTGGCTGCCGTTCGGGCAGGTGCCGGCTTGCCTGCTGCCTTACGTTTAGCTTTGTTGGTCTTCTTTACAGCGTCTGCCTCCAAAGCCTGATCTTCTTCACCCTTGGCTTTGTGCTCGGCCAGGATCTGCAATTTGGTGACCATTAGTGAGTTTGGACTGTGACCGGAGGACCAGCAAGACCCACCTGCTCGAATTCTTTAAGTTCCGCCTCGGGCTTGCCACTTTGCTTGTTTGACTTTGCCTGCGAAATGTTTGATGTAAGTGTGGTTTTCATTCTGCAGGGTAATTATCTCTTACCTTGAGCAAGATCTCATTGAAGCGCCTGTACACCGTTTCCTCGTAAAGTTTGTCTTGGTAGAATGGCAGCCTGAGACAGCGAGCTAATCAGCATCGTATAAGGCAAGAGGACACATATGCTTACCCCTCGATCAACTTCTTCACGGATCGTTCGCTCTTGAAAGGTAATAGGGAAAGACAGAATGCGATATCGCGCCATTGTCTTTCTGTATCAGCTAGTCTGAACCTCTGACATAGCTTCTCGACGATGGATTCCGCTTGACGATCCTTTTCGATAAAGGTAAAGATAAACTTCATGGTGGTCTCGAAAACATCTTCTTCAACCGCGTGCTTTCCGACCGAAAGGTGACTGATAACATCTTGCAAGTTGTTATACAGCGCGTTGTCCTTTGTTGATAATTCGGTGAAGAACAATTTGGCGAGGTCGGATACCCGGTTGTCCTTGTCCTCCAGACATTTGGCCATCTCCCCCAGTTGCCCCTTGACTTTGATCATACCGTTCAGAATAAGATGGGTCAAGACCATCAATGTGTTCTTCTTTACGAGCATATCTTTGTCAGATAAGCCTTCGTAAAGTCTATCGCTATTCTGTTATGCAGATAGAGAAACATTAGATTGGGTCAAAGCTCCCTGAAGAATTACGCAACATACCTCATCGATAATGCTTCCAAAAGAGACCGCTATATCCCCGAGTGCGATGACTATGTTACTCCTGATCACTGGATCTTGGGATGTCTTGAGGATGTTGAACAGAAGCGGCAAGTGCTGTTCACAAAATTGCGCACTGACACACATCAACTTGCTCAACGTCAATACAGCAGCCTGTCGAAGAACCGGGGACTACGTGCATTGCTATCAACAAAAGTCCGGGGTCATCTTGTGCAAACTGCTTACCTTGTAAGCCTTGGGACTGGCGCAAATTTGCGCCACCAGGTTTCCGTAAACGGCGAGCAATGAGCTTTCCCCGTATAGCAGTTCCTTCTCTCGAATATTGGCAATAAGATCACCGATGTCGTCCTCCGCATTGCCTGCAACGGCATCGAGATCGTTGTTATCTTTGTCTGTTGACTTGTTCGCAGCAGTTGCTGAATGGAGAACAGTGTTCAACACGTTATCAAAACCAGTGGATGCTACGGGACGCTCACCTTTAGCAGCTTCATCCTTGCGCCTCTTGAATTCTCTCTCCACCAGTTCAAGATAGACAATGTGCTTGATAGCCACATGGCCGATGACAAATATCAATTTGGCAAGGTTGAAAGGACTGCCCAACGGATTCTTGGAACTTCTTCCAGAAACGCCTTCTTGCTCCAGCTGGGAACCCGCGGGCTGTTCTTGCTCCGCAGGCGCGTTCTGAAACGTTTGTAGATGTAAATCTCGAATGATAACAGTGCACAAGGTATCGGGCTGTTCCCCGAGCAGGTATATCGTGTTGATCGCCTGTTCCGCCATACCGAACCTAAATTGTCACGTAAACAGTTAAATAGCGTCCTTCTGTGAAGGTGTCCAAAGGCTACTCACCATTGTCGAGACTTTACCTCGTACGAAATCATCTGTTGCAGCTTGTCGAAGACCGGACTATCCATCGGAAGTCTTACAGTCTTGTCGGAGAGCGAACCTGTTTGCTCGGTATTAGCATTCCGCTCGGTATTAGCATTCCGCCATGGCTGTAAAGTTGTCTTTTATACCTTTGACTTTCTTCGCACTTCCACTTAAACGCTGCATGGCGATACAGGTATATCTCGCAAGGACCAGATCGGCCTAGATGCGAAGTTCATGGCGTCAGTGTAGGCAGATCGCAACTAGAGTCTTCAGGAATCACCTTGCCAAATGGTCCTACACCGATCTTGAGCAGGGTTTCCACCTTCTCCGTCATTATCTCCCTCTTGGCCCGAGCCAACATGCCGAGGATGATGATAGCTCCTCGACGTTGTGCTTTAGGAATTTCCCGATCGGTTCCTGAACAAAGATAGGCGATCTAGTATTGCATTGTCCGTTGAAAACTACCGATGACATACCATATGCTTGCCATAGTTTAGCTATGACGTCGGAATGTACCTGCCCCTCTGCCATCATCGTTTTCATGAGTTCCTCCAACGATGTAAGTTCTGCCAATGTGGCATCGTAAGTCCGCCTAGGGAGAAAGATCCGTTAACAAGGTCCTGTGGCCACAACAAGCTTAGACACTCACTCGATCATATTCTTCGCTATACGATTCACATTCTCTTTGGGTGACTCGTCAGCGGAGACGTCGAAATACAGGCTCCTGTATACATCTATCAGACTGCTTCGGACACCCTTCAACTCTGTTCCTTCTTCGCTCGTATTGTTGTCCTTTGTCCAGATGAGATGTACCATCTTCTTGATGCCGATCTAAAGAACAAGCAACGCGGAAGAGTCAAAGGTTTACATCAGCGACCCACTCGAAGCAAGGGATGAGAACGCCTATCATACCTCTGCCGAAGGCAACTCGTATATATGCGCAAGTCGGAAAAACTGCATAGACTCCAAGACTTCAGCCTTGCTGGTAGAGACCAACAACTCGCTCAAGGCTGGAATTCCCGACTGAATCAGCTGGATAAATGCGACTGCGTCGGAAAAGTACTTTTTCGTCATGCGGAGGTGCACAATCGCTTGGCCGTCTTTTGCTGCTGTTATTTGCTCCTTTGCGATGGCGTCCAGGTCCGGCACCTTTCCGTTCCGGCGAGATGGTCTAGCAGACGCACGGTCTTCTCCCTCTCCATCTTCGCCAACGGTATCATCTTCTGCCTCCTGGTGGACCTCGTTCTCTTCATCGTCGACTCCCGCATCCTTCTTCGCCCTCTCCATCTCCCGCAGATCCAGCGCCTCGAGCTCTTGGCTGATGCGTTCGTATTTTTCTTGCCAGACTTCCAAATTCAAGGTGCCGCCGAAGATTTGTCCGAAAGGATGTGTTTCCAGCAATCTGCATAATAGCTGGATGGCGTTCTTGCGCACTGTGCTCGTCTTGTCTTTGAGGCTTTGAATGGCAAACTCCGTCATTCGTTGTCGAATCTTGGGAAATTTGTTGGGTAGGCTGGCAAGGGGACGTATCAGGTAGCCGTTTGAAGACGACTTGAATTGCTACTCACTCGCACAGCTTGATCAAGGTTTGCATGACTTTCGCTCGAACCCAACTGTTCAGATCCAACAGCCTTTCGAATATGATTTCGAAGAACGCCTTGATTCGCTTCTTTTGCTGATCAGCATCCCCTTCGTCGCTAAGCGTCAAATCTCGTATGAGATGGCCAATGATTTCGACCAAGGCCATACGCATTGGATGTGCCTAGGCAACACGCAGACACGCATATCAGCCACCACATACTCGTGATCGCAGCGATTAAGGACCCACCTCGCTTTCCAAATGCCGCAGCAACAGACTGATCTGCTTCATGATCATATGAACCGACAACTCTGAAAGGCGAACAAGAAAGCGGGAGAAAGATCTCGGGCCCTTTGCGTCAGAGGCGGAAAACTTCTTCGAGGAGACCTCTCTACGCAACCGAATGAGGACTGGGTCAGACTTGGTCAGAAACGTCTTTTGCTGGGATACATACCGAAGAATCTCTTCCGTCAAAATGGTATGGTCAAACTCCTTTTCCAGAATATTGAGCAGTTCGGCCATGGGCTCTGCCAAATGCTCAAAGTACGTAAGATTTTGCATGATCTGCGTTTGCGCACCTATTAACCACGAGTTGTCAGTGCCGAACATCCTCCGCGACATTTGCTACGCGACTAACCGAAAGCATGTCCATGAAACTTCACGGCCACCGTAATAACTTTGAACACTCCCTGCTTGATCTCATTCTTCTTCATATGTGCCTCGGTCTCTGAAATCTGATAGGCGGCCCGCGTGAAACAGCTACGAGGAGGATGCATCTTCAGCACTTTTCCGATCGGATCAAGTGGAGACACCTACTTGACAAACGTTTCACGTTCCTGCGTCGTCGTCCAGATTCTTTCCGTCTTCAGCCTCAATCCTTTATGCATCGCTGCGAGTACCACTGGTATGTGGTCTGACCACGTCCAACTGATATCCAGGGTTTTGTTCTTGGCTGCCTTGGCTCCTTTCCCGCCCTGAAGGTAATCTGTTTAGTTACACTACCAAAGATTTCGGGCATATGGCTTACCTTTGCCGTCTTTGCCGGAACCCTCGGTTCTCCATCTTTGTGATTACTCCTGGCGAGCTTCTCCGCCGATTGTACGAACCACAACAACAGAAAGGCATACATCTCCAACGCCTCTCGATGTTGAGTGTACGCCGAAGGGTCCGAGTCTCCACTGCTCATCGAAGCATCCATATCTCGAGTCGTCTGGTCGACTTCTTGCTGTAGCGCTGTCCGTGTGGTCAGAGATTCAGAAGACAAAACAAGGCCTGCGTAGAATGATGACGCACGTACCAGAAATGATCGAATCCAGCATCTTGTTTATCGTCGCATAATTCAGACGGTCCGCTTGTCTACCGGGGAGAGAGACATCGCAACGTTGTTAGCATTTCTAAACGCCAGCGTATCATTCTTTGACCTACTTGAGAAGACTGCGGTACACATCCAAGACCTCGGGCGTGACTATAGCTTCCGAGCCCTGCGCGACGGCCTCGACGGCCCCTGATAAGGTTCAAATCGGTTTAGCAATGCATCTCGCAGTGATGTGCATCCCGACTCACTCTCCAGGGCACCATCTACCTCCTTTGCATTCATAGTCTCCAGATCCAACTCATTCGTGATCGAATACAAGGACAAGTCGGCTGGATTCGAGATGGCGAGTACTTCCTCTTGCAGGTTGAAATGGGGCATCTTGAGGGCCCGTTATCGGTGGAAATGGTATCCGCAAGAACTTTCCTTTCTTGTGGCAATCCAGTTGAGCGTTGCCAAAAACGACGAGACGAACGAATGACGAGTAGAACGTCGATCAACCCGTTGCCTTGATCCGAGATTGTTGATCTTTTGGCGCGAAGTCCACCCCGCATTCTACCCCGCAAAACGCGCTTTGGGAAGTGTCGCGATTAACTCCAACTCCTCCAGCTCTGCTCAATTCGAAGAACGTTCAATCCTGCTCAAGTGATTGCTCATGAGCAAGAAGGCAATTATCCAGGCTCAGCTTCTGCTCTCTCTTCTGCTGTTTGCTGTTGCGGACGCCTTCAACATTTCAGCCAGTTTACCGATGCAAACTCGAAGAGCTTTCGAACCCATGGCGCGAGTAAGAGGGAAGCACCGAGGAAGCTGTGAAAGAGACTCAGCCATCCAAAGATATGTAATGCCAGCAGCGTGTGCGTTAGACGGTCAGAAGTGATTGAGTCGTGTGTGATATGACCTACCGTAGCATTTCGACTCAACATCGCGTAAGGCGAAGACGACGGGGGCACGTCTATTACTCCTCCGTTTCAGGTTCCACTCCAACCGCGTTACTGGCCCTTCACCAGGCTCTACTGAGCTCGCCACGCTAACCTTGTCTACCGCTTCGCACTCCGAGGAGCCTCTAGAAGCCTTTGAGAAGCTCATTAGCCATCCCTGTCTTCCTCGTCTTCCGCGAGAATGCCATTCATGCAGTATGTGAATCCGAATTCCAACGCAGGTTTCCGCGAAGCAATGCCTGATCATATGAGGCTATGCACGATCGGCTCTGTCGGTAGTATTCCGCAATCATCTCCTGCGACAAGACCTGTAACGACCTTGAGGGGGGCAGGCTGGCGAGCATGGAAGACGAAACAGTGACGAAACGGAAACAGAACCAGCTCTTCCGCCTATCATCGCATTTTCGAACAACCGTTTCGAACCCACTCGGAGATGTCCGTAACCAAGATAACCAGCGTTTGCTGAAAACATGAGCACTGATCAAAGTCCTCAGCTTAGGATGATCAGGATGACAAGACCGTTGTCCAAGAATGCTATTTCCGAAGGTGTGACCATATGCAGCAGTACTACGGTACGAAGCTATACTTGTAGCAGCCGCAATCTCAAAGAGCTCCTGAGGGAAACGTCACTGAAGCCGGCGTTGTTGTGGTGGCGCATGCAACCACTCAGCGATCAGCGATCGTCCGAATAAGCCTCCTTGTACCTCCCTTTATCTCGACACGGTATATAATCCTACCACCTGCTGTGACATTACTCCGCCGTCGATAGGCATCCTCTCTGCCAAACTTTCTGCTGACTGCGCATCAAAGTCCACTTTTGAATCTGAACATGGGCCAACAACCTTCCAAATCCGCTACGACAAACACGTCTTCCAGGGTAGAAGCACCTCTCGATGAGAAGAGGGCTTACACCCAATCCTCTATTACAACGCCTTCCGAGGATCGACTCATGGCCTATAGTCGATCGAGTGAAGGCTCTGCGGGATTGGCCCCGGATAGATTGGAAGCTTGGCAGCAAGAGTTCGACAATGTGAGTGATTCTGGCTCAAGTCATCTCCTAAGGGACAAGCAACTCACGAGATTGCTTTTCATGCTCAGTCGCCTGTATTGCAACTATCTCAACTGGTCCTCAGCAACGCTCACCCGACACAAGGGCTAGTTTCCAGATCGACCCTGATCGCCGACCAACAGATCTTCAACTTGGAACTCAAAGGCATCAAGGCTAAAGATGGTTCGAAAGGCGTATACCCTGGTCCCGTAACGAACCAGAAATCGTCTGGAAGATGTTGGCTTTTCGCTACCAGTGCGTCAAAGAACATTGCAGTAACCTGGTGTGATGTGGGTTCGCCGAGCTTACCATGTTTCGTTTCCTACAGCCAACTGCCTGCGATATCGGATCATCTCTCAGCTGAACCTCGGAGCCTTTGAGTTGTCACAGTCTTACGTATTCTTCTACGACAAGCTAGAGTAAGTTGAAGTTTGTGAACCGTCAGATTCGCGCAGCAGGCGCTGACTTGGCATTATGCTGCATTACCACAGGAAAGCCAATTGGTACCTCGAGTGAGTTGCAGCTCACGGTCCGAAGCGACTTGGCGATTGACACTGTGATCTGTCCGTCCACTAGGAACATGCTGGAACTTAGTGATGAGCCGCTAGACGCCAGAATCGTTACCTTCCTGAACGAGGCGCCCGTCAACGATGGCGGCCAGTTTGATATGGCTGTCAACATCTTGGAAGTGAGTACTATCATTCCAGACCAGCGCTGAGCGATACCAAGGAATTCAAGCTAAAGCTGCCCTCAACAGAAATACGGCTGCCTTCCTCAAACCCTGTATCCCGAAAGTTTCTCGTCATCCTCCTCAGCGCCCCTCGACTCGCTGCTGACATCAAAGCTCCGAGAATGCTCCCTCGAGCTCCGCGACTTATCAAAGAAACTCTCCGCTCGTGGTCTTTCGGAACAACAAGTGCTCCGGGGCGCTCGAGCCAGAAAGGAGGAAATGATGAAACAAGTCTTTGATGTGTTGTGTGTTACTCTCGGAACGCCTCCAAAGGCAGACCAGGAATTTGTGTGGGAACACTATGACCGGGACGGCAAGTTCTGCAAGCTGAATACCACGCCCAAGGACTTTTACAAGGTGAGTCTCCAGCTCTTTAGCTCGGGAAATAAATCTTCGCTCACACTTCGATGCTGTAGAAATACACCGGCCCGTACCTCGCCCGCGACTGCTTCTCCCTGATCAACGATCCTAGAAACCCTTACGATACCCTATACACCGTCGACCGCTTGGGCAATGTTCACGGGGGTCTTCCCGTTCGATGTGAGCGCACCCGCATGTAAGCTGTCGTCAAGACAGGCACTCATGTTGAGACTCCTCTTTCTCTAGATGTCAATGCGCCTAGCGAGGCCCTCGAACAGGCTGTCATCGCCTGCATCAAAGCTGACCAACCTGTATTCTTCGGTAAGACTGCGGAGTAACAACGCTTTTGAATCGCTCGCTTACCCGTACGGGTGTCTTGTTTGATGTGTAGGAAGTGACGTTGGCGCGTCACTGATCAGAGATAAGGGTATCCTTGACACCAAAGCTTATGAATACGAGGTGAGTCCGCTGTCAAGCCAAGGGTGACTTGCCCTAACCCATTCGTCGTTCGTCGTTATAGAAAGCATATGGTTTCAAGCTCAACATGAACAAGTCTCAAAGACTGCAGACCGGTGACAGCGTCGCCAACCATGCCATGGTCATCACCGCCGTGCACGTCGACGACCACGGTAAACCCGTTCGCTACAAGATCGAAAACAGCTGGTCGGATGCTGCGGGAGAGAAGGGTTTCTTCATGATGACAGCAGAGTGGTTCCGAGAGTAAGTTGTCGCTTAAACAAAGCCTTGTTGCTCCCCGCCTGAAGCTTATCTCGCCCGTTTCAGATTCGTATATCAAGTGGTCATCCCGAGGAAATTGGCAGAATCGAAATACGTCAAGATTCTTGAAGAAGGCCGCGCCAAGATCCTACCTGCCTGGGATCCCATGGGTACTCTGGCTTGATTCTCTCGATATCAATTGTAATGCGTAGTATTTCATGATGTAGCTGGTTCCAGAAGTTGTAAAGAAGAATCAAATGTGAACAAGCTAAGCAATCAATTATTTCGAAATGATGCAATGAGCAAGTGACGCAGTTCCTTCAATACGTGGAGATTGACGTACACAGGACACATGTACCAACGCATCTGCCAACGCATATCCCACCTTCAGCTTCACTTATCCAGCTGTCCGTCAAGTTTCGCCTGTCCCAAATCCTTCTCCTTTTGATTCCCCGTCAGCGTACCCGCCGTCAACTTGGCATATCCTTTCACCTGAAAAGAACGAACTTGCAATCAGTGTTGCGCCCATTTCCACGCCTCGAGCTGAAGTCATCCATACCTGTTCCTTGAAAGGTAACTTGGGAAGCGTAGCAGCATGCGGGTCTGCGACCGCCCCACCACTAGCTGGGGAAGTAGCAGCTACGAAGAGGTGTTGATTCAGTCATTGAATTCCGCACTGGGAGTCACTTTGTGCCCACCTTGCTGTGCATAGAGCGGATCAGTGTGGGCTACTGCTTTACCGCCTACAGCTGGTTTGTCCGCTGTAGTATTCATTCTGACGATTCGGATCTATGGGTATTTCGGTTTGCGAATGCGAGTTTCAACTCGTTGTAATGGTGTCAATAGAGGCTGATATCTCTAGCCATCTCGCCAGAAACCTCGCAAGCTTATCCGGTGCGAGACGACCACTGCACCGATGGCCATGGGTGGAAAGGGATCACCGCCGGCCGCCGCAGCAGCATGGCATAATGACGTAATCACTGCGATCCTGACTTCCTGAAACACGAGTCAACGCTAAGGGCGCAAATGTGGAGCATCTTCCGCCTTCCTCAGCCCGACATGGCACCTACAACTCCTCCCGCCATAAAGATATCCATCGCTCAGACCTGTCCCGTAGACGGACCCCAAACCTTCTCCGCACAAGACCTCGCCGCGCCGAATTTCGACATCTTTGCCAACGTCAAGCAAAACCTCGTCGCCATCTTCGAGTCTGCCCAGAAGGCACGCGAGAATGGTTCAGAGCTCGTTATATTTCCCGAGTACTTTACTCAGGGTTCGCTCGATGGGAGAGGGGTAAGTGTTTCACATCCCGTGAGCAGTTCGAGGTAATCAATCCTTTTTTCCACACAGTACCTCGCCCAACCAGCGGGATATATCCTAAAAGAGCTTCAGGAACTTGCTCGCCAACTGAACATAGCGATAGCCGGAACCATTGTTGAGCCAGATCAACCTGGACCACAACTCGAGATCTCTCCCTTCCAGTCTACGCCAGCCGAATCACCGTCCGTCCGTACAGCATGGACGGAAACCATCCGCCAATCTCACCCCGATATATTCGACAGTGCTCATCCTATTCCTCGCATGAACCGATCCACCGACGAAAAAGATCTCCCCCAAGATGACGGCACGGATAACGCCTCAAACCAGAAAATACTCAACGTAGCGTACTTTATCGAAGGTGAAACCGGCGAAATCGTCGGTCGATACGTCAAGAATAATCTCTGGATTTCCGAGCGGTACGTCGCCCCTCCCACACAACAACACCCAGCTCATGAGATCGTAATCGCAGAGAGTATTTGTATCCAGGGTCAGAGGAACATACCGTCTTCCAATGGCGGGATATCACCGTTGGCTTTCTCATCTGTACGTTGCCTCCTTTTCCCCAGACCGGAGCGAAACTAGCTCATACGGCCCTTCATTACTTCAGGCTGGGACCTCGCCCATCCGCTCGCAGCCCAAGTTCTGGCCAAGCAAGGCGCGGATCTGATCGTCGCCCCAACCTATTGGCTCTCCACCGATAGTCAACCGTAAGTCAATCCACATTCATCGCCCTCCCAACGCAACACTGACACATACACCGGAACCACCCTCTTCGCTGATGCGTACGACAGGTCCATCGGTGCTTACGATCCTCCAGAAGACTACGAATACCAACTCCTCCAGTCGCTCGCCTATACCCGTGCATTCGAGACCGAGACCGCGCTCGCGATGTGTAACGCCGGAGGAAATAAGGCTCGTGGTCTGATGGGCGGCAGCGGGATCTGGATGCCGTTCAAGGGTAAATTGAGGGCGAATTCCATGGAATCAGAGGGTAAAGACCATGCGACGGATCTGCGGCATTATGAGGTAGATTTGGGGATGCTTCCCGTCGCTCGTAAAACGTATAAAATTAGGGAAGATTGGGAGCGGACCGACGCTGAATCCAGCAAGGCCGCAACGTCGTAAGGAATAACATCACAGTATCTCATGGTATCGCCCGCCTCGGTCTATGTATACAACTCGTACAAGATAGATCGCTTACATATATATGCCCGATCCGATGCGCTTGGCGTGATGTCCCCTGCATATGACGGCGACCCTCGCCTTTTACGGTCTCCACACCGATTGAGGACCATTCCGGCCCATTCCAGACGCCATGGCACCAGCCTGCATCGCGCCGTTTCCTGCCGGATTCGACCCGTCTGTCAATGGCGGCCAAGCTGACGAATCCTGTTGCGTTGGTCGAACACCATATTGCGAACCGCCCGACACGCCATGAGAAAATGGCGGATTCATAGTCATCCCAGAAGTCGAGAACGGAGCATTTGAACCCGAGCCATCTAGCCGTCCAGACGAGGCAAAAGACGGATTCTGCGGCCCATTCTGGTACTGATTCGTTGACGACGATCGTACCCCGTTTGGCCTTTCAACAAAATTCGAAGGACCCGAACCCGTTGGATAACGAGGATCACGTATCCGCAAATCTGCGAATCCTAAGGATCCCAAGTCGTCTGGTCCAGCAGGTTGCCTGACGACGCCCGGGGACATCATGGGCAGAGGAGGTTGGCGGCTTGGATAAAACGGCGGGGGACCGACGGCTTGGCCTTGTGTTGCGAGTGGTTGATAAGGGGCTTGACCGTAGGGATTGTACCCCGGCGTTTGATTCATGCCTATCACGGCCATGTTCATACCATATGTCGATCCCGGGCCAACGTATCCACTCTGAGCATACCCATTGAGCTGCATCTGCATCTGGTATTGCTGCTGTTGCACATAGAGGTGATGTTGCTGCTGTAACTGTTGTTGCTGATATATGACTTGTTCGTGAGGCGGCCGCAGAGGCTCAAATGTCGATTCGCCTCCTCGACCATTGCGCTTCCCGCCTCGATTGCTCCGGGTGTTTGAATTGGCACTCGTGCTGCGACTAATGTTCTGCGATGGCTGGGACTGAATCACCTGTCGACGAGGCGCTGCCGCAACTGAAGATGCCGACGTGGAAGAAGTCACCGATGATGTGGCGCTACTGGACCCCTTTGGCAGTGTCGGCGTATCAGGCGCCGCCAGACTCTTGGTCAAGGAATTCGGACTAGAAGCCGCGGTACCAGAACACTCGGCCTCGACCTGTTGTTCGCCCACACCATCAGGACCTTCCCCCTCTAATCCGAAAATCCGTTCACGAGCCCTCCGGTATTCCTCCTCCCTCTCACTCAGAGTCTTCAGAGCTTTCGACTGCTGCCCGGATTGACTAGATGCTGATGTTTTTGATCCGGCAGGTGTTGATGCACCGGAAGAAGCGGGACTACTTCCATTCGCTGTTGGAGATGGTCGTCTTAGGATGCGCAGTGCAGCCGAAGACGGTAACGCAGGTACGTTTTGAGGGATGGCGGGCATCGCTGCCGCTGCTGGGTCGTTACTATATCCTTGAAGCAAGATCGGTGGGGATTCTCGAAAATCTGGCCGGAGTGGACTTACGCATGTTCCCATATCTTGCGATTAGAGAGGTCTCCCACCCGGTTCGCATCCCACTCGTCATCATCCCACAGTTCATCACCGCTAGCTGCGACCTTGCTCGGCTTTGGTGTCGCTACTGCTGCCTCCTTTGGCCGTTGCATGAGCCGTATGCGGGGACCGGTCGAGGATCCCAGGGACGCTGTTGACCCTTCACCAACGGGAACTTGCTGTTCCCTGCGACATGCTTCGGCGAAAGAGTTTGCCAAGGTCGCGCTCGAAGTCTGTGTACCATCTTGTCCTGAAACCTTCACAGTCGAGTCTTGGATGTCGTCCTGCACCAGAATACCCCATGAGCTGATTGACACGGGGAGGCTCCCATCCCACTCACCTTTTCCCAATCATCCTCTTCTGTAACATTTGCATCTTCCCGTGGATGAGATTCGCCGGACATTGTAACAGGGTACCGTCCAAGGTAAGCAAGACGAAACAGCAGAGGTCGAGATAGATCCAGAGGTTCACGTTGGAACCATCGTCTGCGCAAAGATGGAGCAGATATCGTCGGCTTTCGGAATCACGGTGAGGATCGGGTCATCCAGTGCGGGTGGACGCAGCGTGAAAGCAGAAGATGCCTCGCCTGGCAGACAGAAGCCGGAGTAGATGCCCACGATGGGAATACCAATGCCGCAACAGCTTGAAAATGTGTCTCACAAGTCTTCCTTGCAGCCAGACCATTTCCGCCAACTCTGGCCAAGTTCAGTTTCGCATTAGCGGAAAGCGCGCGGACGTGTTGCGTTAAGACTCCATCGAGGAGAATTGCCATGAATACTTCAAGGATATCGGTCATGTCGTTCCAACTACACGAGCTGTTTGTATTCACTAGATCAATACAACTGGTATGCTACAGGCACCTCATTGCGGACTCCTGTTCACTCCTGCCCCGTCATCTCGGGCGACCTCGTTTCGAAAGTATCCTCGGAGAGAATCTCCTCTGTCGGAATAATATCCTCTGTCAAATGGTGTGGAGTCCGTTCAACTTGAGCTTCCAAGATCTGCCACGAAGCAACACCAACAGATCAGTAAACAATCAAAAGACGTCAATCCCAAGCCCGTCATTCCTACCTTTTGCTTCAATGCACTTCCCGGATCATGAAAGTCACCCAATTCGCCATCCTCTTCGGCAACGCCCAGTTTCTGCGCCTTTCGAAAGATTTCTCCCTCCTCGGCCATCCATTCCTTGTTCACCCTCTCCAAGGGAGACGCACAAGAATCCGGTACGGGCCACGTTGAACCACGTGTATCTGTGTTGATGATCGCTGGTACGCTTTTTTCCTCAGCGTTGTTGACGTTGCTTCCAAATCCTAGAGCCCCGAAATTTCCAAACGTCTGCGGTCGTGCGGGAACAGATATCTTGAGCGATACCGGAGCGGCAGAGACCAATTCCTCTGCATCAGAATCATCATCGTCCGAGTTTGTGATAGAAAAGTTGGGACTGGCAGCATCAAGCGACGGAACCTTCATATGTCGACGGACCGGGGCGGTATTCAGCCTTCCCAGCGATCTCGCGGAAGATCTCTCGGCAACAGCGGGCCTCGAGAATGGTTTGGCGGCAGTGACGAGTAGTCGCTTGTCCGTTGACGCCAATATTCGGTCCATTTCCGGTATCTGGGTCGTAAGTTGGTCGTTCAGGGACAACAGACGCTCCAATCGATCAGGATCTTCCGTCGTCTGGATGATATCCGATATCCTTTCCAGTAGGGCCTTGCTTCGTTCGAGAGCAGCCATACACCGCTGCTTTTCCGTCGAATCTAGCTCGGGCGCATGTACTTGTCTCTGCTGCTCGATAAGTTGCTGTCCGTACTGTGCGTTTTCCGTTGCAGCCCGTAGTACACCGGACGGTTTCAACGTAAACGCTTCCGTCCTAGCTATCGCAGCAGGGGTATCGATAATCTTTGCTGTTTCCGACATCTTTCGATGGTCCTCTGCTTCCTTGGCGCGCTTGACCAGCGAAGAATTTTTGATAGGCGCCCAGACGGCATCTTGTGTGCCACCCGACACCTTGGCACCCTTGGCGGACAAGGCGGCTTCCGTGTTCCTGATACAACTCTGCAGAATCGACTGTGAGATCTCCGACAGATCAGCATCATTCGGGGAGATGGTCAGATCCAAGCATCGGATGCTCATGTTGGAGCGGAGGGATCCAGCGAGTGCCATAGCGCCAGCTAGGGTTACTTCATTGTCGGTTAGGTCGATATGTAACAGGCGGTTGGCGTCGGAGAGGGCTTCCGCCATGGCGATTGCGGCTTCATCCGCCATTTGGGTCGCATTCAAGAATAGGCGCCGCATGGTTGTATTGGCCGGGAAAGTATGCCGAAGAGCGAGTACCTGCCGCGGAAAAGACAGATTAGCGGAATATTTCGTGGCGCAGAGTCGCGCGATCTCACCCCGTCGAGAAAAGGCCCACAGCATGGGTTGTGGCTGAGATCGAGCGTCTCGAGGCATTTGTTCCAGCGCTATGAGCGAGGACCGGTAATCAGTTACGGAGAACCAGAACTGCAGAGGTGGAGAAAGCGACTTACCAGGGCTTCCGCCAGAGAGGCGAGACCTGCCGCATCTATTCTGTTTTCACTCAAATTGAGTACCTTTAAATGTGTATTACGCTTCAGGACTTGAGCGATATAGTTGACGCCGCCCTGCACCAGAAAAGCATCGTAAGCGACCGTCGGATCGGGGCAACTATCCCACTTACCCGTATATCATTGCCCTTGAGATCAAGGGTTACCAAACGCCCTAGCTGTTGTTGCGACAGCGAAATGCTCGGCGGTATATGCCCGCCGATATCGGATTCCTGCAGTCTGGAGAACTCGTCATCCTCGACCCGCTGTTTCTCCTGCCCATCGGATGGGGCAAGACGATCACTACTGAATGGATTGTTTCCTGTCGAGCCGTCATTGATCCAATCCCGGATCATCAAGGCGATGGATACCGTGCCCAAGTTACTGATCTTGTTTTGCCTCAACGAGAGATTACGGATTTCCGATCTCCGCACCGCTTGAGCTGTGAAACGCAACATATCCGGTCAAGTTAGGACGCAAAGTTCCACGAGGGGATCAGAGCTTACCCAATACATCTAGACTGGCGGCCCGCAAGCTGCAGTCATCCAACCGAAGGGTCTGTAACGCTCCCGGACCATCCTGTCCGCTCAAATGAGAGTTCTTGAACAACGTGTTGTGAGAAACCCGCGGTATCAGTCCATACCGCTCCTCTGCTTCCGAATCGTCACTCTCATCCCCTTCTCCGCCCTTTGTCGATGCAGCCTCAGCCTCGGCTGACGATGAGGTCGCGTCAAGGCTCAAAGCTTGCGACAGATACTCGACAGACTTTTTGTCGAGATTGTTATTCGATAGATCGAGAATGCGGAGCGCTCGAGCCTGGACAGAGCACGTTGTGTGCGCGAATCAGACAACGCCGTGAATCTGAAGAGGGAGAACATACCTTTCCGATGTAAGCCGCAACCATTCTCCATCCCTGAGATCGGATCTTCCTGTTCCCCGAGAGGCTCAGCTGAGGCAACGTTCCAGAAACCAACAACGCATGCAAGATCGGCTTTAGACTCTGCGTTCGGTAAAGATGGTTGGTATGTCGCGTCAGTCAATGCCGCTTCCAACAAAGTTCGCTGCTTACCTCGTCGTGATCGAGTGCGCCATCCTGCAAGGCCAGCTTTGCGAGCCCCCACTCGATACTGAGTACGTCCGCAAACGCCTGCGCTGCGTATTTGCCTAGTGGCGGGTGGACATGCACAAACGCTGTACGCTGACCGGTTTTCGATAATGCTGTAGACGAGAGCAGCAGCTGTCGCTGTCCCGGTTTATCGGCGCTATGCATGACCTGAAACGGGCAGTAGCGGTCAGTGCCTCGTCAGCGGTGAAAACCTGGTGTACATACCGATAAAGCCTGCTTGATCCCCAACCTCGCGGTCTCTTCACGACCTTTACAAGCAATCTCATACAACTCCACCAACCGCTGCCCGTTCCAAAACCCCGCTCCAACACTCGACTGCATCATCCTCGTCGCGCTCTCCTCGACCTGTCGCCGGTCCTGCAACACCTTGTCCGACCACGGCGGATTGGAGGACGAGATCGGGTACGTGATACTTATTGCTGGGAGGATGAATGCGGCTCGTTTGAGAGGTCTGTAGGCGTCTGCGATGATGGTGATTGTTGTAGAATCATTGGACGCATGGAGTGGTGTCAAGAGGGGGGACACGGAATGGAGGCCTGTCGATTTGGTCGGCGTCGAGGGCAACTCTTTCTCCGTTCGAAGGGATGCTATGCTCGCTGGCGATGTAGAAGACGATGCCGCCGCAGACACTCGAGATCCAAACTTCCACGGCAATGCCGATGGGGCGGGCGACCCACCTCCCCCGCTCCCCTCTCCAGCGCCCGTCGGCCCACTCGACGCACCAACCAACTTTCCAAACCTTCCACCCCACGAACCAACCACCGCCGCCGCCGCCCCACCAACGACCCCCCCCCCCTCCATCACATTACTCGCCAAATTATTAACAGGAACCGAAATCGAAGGCGGAATCGAGTCTGCAACGACGGAAGCAGCCGTTCCGTTCCCAATCGGTCCAACAGCATAATCCAAAAACTTGGGATGTATCGATCCAAACGCATCACGTAGTTTTCCTCCCAGGCCAGGTTTCACAGGCGGAGGCGGTGCTTTAAGTATCCCTCGTTTGGGCTGTTTCTTCTTTTGTCGATGCGGTAATCGCGTCGTCCGGAGAGATGGTTGATCAGGTGTTTCCCCGGCGATTGGTTCCTCCGTGCCTTCGACGGTGTCTGCCACTAGGAGTATCTCGCCTGCTTTGTTCTCCTTGACCGAGTCTACCGACTCGACGGGCGTATCATCCGAATCATGCGCCAGCAGCGGATGATCCATCACAGCTTGCGGAACTGGCAGAACAGAATGAACCGACTGATCGGACTGATCCGCCTGTTGCGTAGCGTCGTCCCGTTGCTGTTCGTCGGTCATCGTAAGACCCGGGAGGTCTGCCACAGGATGGATGGGGTCAATGCTGGATACCTTGTCTTGCTGATTCGATGTTGTGAAAGGAGGACGGCGTGCGCCCAGGAATGACGAATCAAGCGCCGGTGACGCAACTCGGGACAAGAACGCTTCAGGATCGTTGTAGACTTGACACGACACGACACTTGGACACATAGATGCCTCGCCATCTGTTTGTAGACTTTCTGACCATTAGACTTGGTTCCCACCATCGGCGCTCACTCGCGCGGGCCGCAGTCAGTGGCAGTCCGAGACATTTCGCTCGAACAGTATGATGACCCGGAAGGGACTAGGTCGCGGACAGGGGTCGGACGAAAAAGCACTGTGGCGTAATAGTCTGCAATCTACCATGCGTACGACAGTATCTCAGAGATTCCGCTTGAAAGCACGTGAATCCGGGAAACGGTTGTGACTCTCCCCTCCGCCGAGTCTTCGCAGTCGGATATCCTCACGAGGCTCAACCTACCACCTGTATGACGTACTCCCGAACCTGCACCCCTCTCCCTCACCAACATCGACCGTAACAGAAGCCGAACGACCTCAGAGTATCATGCCATAGTACACCACCCCCGCATCATCACCACCTACACCGCCTCCTCCTTCACCGCACCCCAAAACCGTCGTTCCCTCCCCAAATCCTGCATCACTCTCGGCAACCGCTCCTCCCGCTCCCTCACGATCCCAATAAACTGATTCGTATACCTCGGCCTCTTGATAACGCTCGCACGACCCGTTGCCGTTGCCGCCGCCGACGGAGACGATGATAGAGCGGACGCAACGACATGCGGGAACGGCGACGAGTTGCTATAGTATTTCACGTATCCCGGTTCAAGGGCGTACAACGTGTGGTCCTTTCCCTGCCCGACGTTTTGGCCCGCGTGGAATTGGTTGCCTCGTTGACGGACGATTATCTGCCCGGGGAGGACGAATTGGTCTGCGGTAGCATTGATTGGGCTTGTGTCAGCGACGTCTCTGAGATGGAACCCAGAGTTCTTCTTGGGATTCGCGTGCGGTGCTGACCTGTGAATTTCTTGACTCCCAACCTTCGACCGGCAGACGATCGACCGTTCTTACTCGAACCACCACCTCGTTTCGTTGCTGTTCGGACCTGCTGCTGCCATACTATGAGACCAAATGGAAACGACTCAGTCCTTGCTCCATCCTCCATTACTCTCAAACGAAAACTCACGACTTCCTATCCACTGTGAAGACCTCGTTGCGGACAGTGATGCCGTAGTCGAACGCGAAGAGACGCCGAGGGCGCTTGAGAGCGGACTGAGCATAGACCGGAATAGGGCGGACATGGTGGGGATGCTGTGTAGGGTACTCCAAATATATGACGGTCCAACCCAGAACTCTGCTCAGAACGTCACACAGTCCTCAGATCAACTGAGCCATACCCCACTCCAGAACCACCCTCCCGACACCGCGTCAGAAAAAGACGGCGCGCCCCCGCGAATAGTTGCCTACTCTACTCCAGGCGAGAGCCGGATGGACCACTTTCGTTCCGCCTTGTTTGGGGGGCGACCGAGGGAATCGCTCGTCGGTCAGGCACGGTAGGTGCACTCTTGAATGATGATGTCTTCCCCTCCCAGCGCCTATCGTCTCCCCGTCACACTCTCAGCACAACAGCGTCGACTCTCACAGTACCAACTACCACCACATCTACCGCGAAACCAAAACACACTCTCAAAATGGTTACCTTGTCCAGTACGTGCCCCTTCCCTCTTCTCCTATAGATGGCGACACACGTCCAATCGCCCTTTATCCTCCGCGTCTCCTCCTGCAAATGAACAACGCTCACTTCCTCCCCTACCCTCCCCCCTTATAGCCAACGATGGCGAAAAGTTCGAAGTGGAAAAGACCGTTGCCGAGCGAAGCGTTTTGATCAAGAACATGATGGAAGGTACGTGATCCCCGACCTTGTTCCTTCGCGGTGCATATTTGTTTGCTCATCGCTCTTGTCGTCTCCCTTTCTAACAGACATTGGAGGTGACGATCAACCCATCCCCTTGCCCAACGTCTCGTCTAGCGTCCTCAAGAAGGTATGTGCAGCAGACTCCAACCATCCAGTTACCAAACTCACCGTCCACGCCGCCTCCTTGCCCCTTTCACCCCATACACAGGTCCTCGAATGGTGCGAACACCACAAGAACGACCCCTTGCCCGCCGCCACCGACGCCAACGACGCAACGGAAGAAACCCGACGACGAAACATTGACATCTCGGAATGGGACGGAAAATTCATCCAAGTCGACCAAGAAATGTTGTTTGAGATCATCCTCGCCGCAAACTACTTGGATATCAAGCCTCTGCTCGATTTAGGGTGCAAGACTGTTGCCAACATGATCAAGGGCAAGACTCCCGAGGAGATTCGAAAGTTGTTTAACATCCAGAACGACTTTACTCCCGAGGAGGAAGCTCAGATCAAGCGAGAAAACGAATGGGCAGAGGAGTAAGTTCAGGGTCGAGGTTGATACTTCAGCCTCATCATCTTATACTCTCCTCCTCTCCGTAGCCGATAAAGTCGTCCGCGCACGCTTTACGCTTGACCTCCTTGAACTAGACTTGATTTCACTGATGTATCCTGGACCTCCAATCTAGAAAGGAAAAGACATCCCCGCGATGGCACGTTCAGACCTCGCAAACACTTGTAAATGACGCAAATTCCTTGTACCACCACAGAATGAGATTCGGGAGTCGTGTCGACCGAACTATGATGTTTGGACTCGCGGCATGTTTGCCTTCATCACGATTACTGATCCGCCCTTTGCATGGACTACACTTTGTCTTGGTAAGGCCTCAAGCGCCCCTCAAAGGCACATCCATGAGAAGGCGACAGAAGCGCTCACGGCAAATCGGTTCGTGACATTCGACTCGATGCATTCATTGAGAAAAGCTACACGCTCAATCCCAGCGCCTCACACAACAAGAGACTTCAAGCTATACGCATTGAATGTCGTCTGAATCCCTTGCATCGTAAACCGATTACCTCACACTCATATCAACCATTCATGATGTTGCACCTTTGTATCTCCGACTTCCTTGAGCGAACCATTCGTAGCCGGAAGGTTCTGCCCGCCAGCGTGATCCTCGATCGGCCATTGTACGATGAACTTGTCCACCACATTCTTCAAAATTTTCCCGCTCAGAGACAGGGAATTCACACGGGCAAACGATTCGACGTAGATAATCTCCGGGGACCGCTGACCAAGAAGCTAGAAGCCAAGAATCAGCGAGAGTCGTATGACGATTTAGAGGGCATATACTTACGCGAAGGAGTCTGTACACTAGCACAACGACAACGCAAGTTCCAGGACCATTGACAATGAGCAAATCGGGTGTCAATCTGTCTGTTCCCGTGAGAATGGGTTCGATAGCGAGTTTCCACATTGTCACCAACAGCGAGTATATGGTTGTCCCGACCGAAGAAATGTAGGATTGCGCGACCTTTCTCGCTCGTGGTAGTTCCACAAGTCGGTATTGTGTGTCGAGTTTTTCAACCTCGCTCCCGGCGCTTTTGCCCTCCAACGACTTGTTTGTCCATCCCTTCTCAAAGCTTGTCGCCTTGGTAAGGCTCAGGTTGTCTCCCGTGCAGAAGATGTATGTACGAGGCGTGTAGCGCGCGAGATCAAGAGCTGACAATAGTTGAATGGCCTCGCCCGTATGTCCACCTGCTCAATGAATCCAGTAAGTGATTTGAGCCGGTGATAAACCACTCGCAATATATCACAACCCACCAGAGCCTAGAAACACCGCAGTGGAACATGTTTCCCCGTCCTTCCTCGTCCGGATCTGCCGTTTGGACTGCTGATGGCCGGCTGACAGTGACTTCCAAAGCAGAGCTCCGATAAACATATACGCAATAGACGGAATCCATCCATGCCAGGCTAGCCAGCTGAAAGCCGCGATCGCGAGAGCGCCGAAGCCAAGTTGAACGTGTTGCTTTGTTAAACCAGCCGTTCGGAGTAATCTTGCCGCTTTCTGCGAGTTGCTTCGAATACCACATTTCAGTCTGAGAGATCGAGAATCAGCTTTGGTAGTCACTTTCTAGCCTTCGCCTGGCTTACGCGACGATTCCGACTAGCCGATTGCCCAATTTCCGATAACCCTCGACGGCGGCCACAGTCGTTTCGTTACTCCCGATCGTCTCCCCGGTAGATAAGAACACCTTGCCGTTGCTAGTCATTGGAATGACGCATCAACCATGGGCCTGCCCTTTCGCGACGACAGCCGAACTTACGATTCCAACGTAAACTTGTCCGTTTGCGAGATCGCGGAAATGGCAGCAGTGGCTGTTTTGCGTTCCTCTGATGCAGGCGTAGAGAAGGTCAGGTCAGAGAGGAGGCAGGGAGAACGCCAAGTATGAGCGTACCATCTTCGCTGTCATATCCTGTTGAATACACAAGGGAGAATCTGTAAAATGTGACATTTCAGTACGGCGCAACGAGCTTGGGGTACTTGCGTACCTGTAGCCTTCGAAAAAGGCTTGATGTTGGACACTTCTCATCAAACCTAAGAGGCTGTTGGCTAAATTTCGAACTTAGATCAGACCTCTGGAATCACGATCAACGAGTTCTTTGCCAACGTACTGCCCATGGCCGATAGGGGTGACGATTCGTTGTCTTTCGATGCGGCTGAAAATGATCAAGGGTTAAAATCATAGATGGCCGTAACATATTTCCTTGACACATACGAGCAGGTGCAACCAGAACTATACCCCGGGAACCAGGGAGCTGTGCTGATTGTCGGAAGTAGAATGTCGCCAGTTTGGTGATCCATACGGAAATGAGAGACAGGTTGGACACGGAGACTTTATCGGCATCCTGCTCGGAATCTGCCAAAACATTGTACCCCCTCAGTAGATGAACAAAAGGCATCCCAAGTATATGCACGTACCCTGTAGACCCCCTGGAAAGAACCCGATAACCTGGTCGATAGCACCGCGCCGCTTGAAGGCAAGTTGAAACACACGGAACAGTGAATCGTAGTCATCGAGACGAAAGGTAAGGTTGTCTCTAGAAGTGGTGAAATGTCATTAGGTGCGTACCTCAGCATGAAAGGACTTTTACGTCTGAGCATACTGGATAGAGTTTTGCTCTGAAATGATAACCAGAGTCACGCTAGAGGAAACAAGAGGAATGTTCGCTTGAGCGAGCCGCCTGTCTCCAAGTGTAGATGCACACGTACTTTTGGTCTCCCAATAGTGGTATCAGACTTCTGGCTCTCTCTGAGCTATCCGCTGAAAAATGACGCATGAACAATTGTGAGCATTCACTTCCAAGTCCGAGCTAAAAACCTCATCACTCACAAAGCACCAAGACATGTTTCCTGCTGCTGGACATATTCCGTCTTCGTTTGTTGAATGCGAGTATTGAGCGTGCTATGCACTACTTCGGGATTAACTGAGGGAGAGAAACAGGCTGCCTATCAGTTACGGGCAAAGGAGATTGGATACGTTTGAAGTCGATGTCTATGAAGATGGGAATGTCTCGCTCGTTGCTGTCCAGCGCAGCCGATGGCCGAATTCATCATCGGCGGCCGGCAGCTTGGAGTGGACAGTTCCGGTGGGAATGCCGCCACAATGCTCGAGCAATCCTGAGCAATCCTCGAGCCAGATCGAACCGATCCCCACAGCTGTCCCACAGAAGTAGCTGTCCACATATGTTCTGCAGTTCGAACTCGCCTCCTATTTGAAGCCTGGCATTCCGGTTTCAAGATCAGGTACTGCGCCTAAGTTCCGTGCGCGGTCCAATATATTCCATTCTGAATTGCGCAGCTCAGTAGTAATCACTCAGCACCATAGCAGCTGCTGCCACATGAACATCTTGTAACGACAATGGTTCATGCGACCTGTATAACTGGGATTTGGACGTGCAAAAGTTTCTACATATTGTTTAGTTTTACAGGGCAGGCATTCATATCACATCTCTTCGGACTGCGTACACGTCGCTCGTTTCTCCCTTTGGTGGTACATGGTATCCTGACATAGATCAAAGCAACCTGCAGAAAGGCAACAGAGCGCCTAGGCGGTATATCGGAAACCTAAATGCAAGAGTTGAGGATCAGAAATCCGGACATCGAACGACAAATGAGTTGTTCGAATTCTCACCTCGAGCCAGATCGTGTTCCTCCATCGTGTTGAGAACGGCTCCTTCAACAGGTCGTCCACCTTCAACTCGATCCCTGCGCTTGTTCTCCCATCGATAGTAGGCGCTCATCGAGAGGGCGAGTACAAAGCCCAAGGCTTGGAACGCGATGTTAAGGGTGATACCCTGGGTGTATTTCGGTCCTTGGCTTGTCGGGAAGGAGTAGGATGCCAAAACGGACAAACATTGACCTGAGAATAATCAAGGACGCCGGTGAGTGGCAGAAGACAGCTTGTGATTTAAATCTGGCTTACCGATCGTGTTTAACATGCCCAAGCTCACTGCTCGCTGACTTTGCGATCTGTAAAGTGCATTCTCGGTCAGATCGTGCTTGATTGCCCTTTCGTGGGGGGAGACTCGCCCTGTATTGTTAGATTGCCAACTCATAATGATTGGAATCGCACAGTATCCCGCAGTCTATTTGAAGAAGAAAAAGTTCGCTCAGTCTCGGCAGGAGCCACGAACAAGATCGATTACTCACGACGATACAGATACATCCAAAGTACCTGATATGCAGGTGACTTTCCGACGCATGAACCGGGGAGATCGCAAGCAGCAGGACCCATCCAACGATACCGATGACAAAGACGCATGCGGCGGGAATTCTGCGACCGTAGAATATGTCAATATGCTAGACAGTAGCAGCCCGGTCAGAAGAATGACTTACCCTCGAGTTCGTAGTCTGTCTGATATCGTGCTTAGTCCCACCATGACAACGAGAGCGACAGCGTATGGAGGCACGGTGAACAACTGCGCTTTCGCGTTGGTGTACCCAAGACCCTTGACTAGACAAGGCAGCTTCGAGTCAGCTCGCCATTTGCACAAGGAAGGTTACCAGACATACTGATCGTCGGAAGGAAACCACTGACAGACCCCAGTGTAAGGTTCATGCAACTGAGTATAACAAAGTGTCAGTAGGACAGCACTGAGTTCTCTGGCACAACGCGGCTGACCTGTACATAACGGCCACGACGTAGGTCTTCCAGTCCATGAATGCCCTTCGAACACCGTGCCAGACAATACCGGTGTCGGCTTCGTGCAGACTATCCTTGTTCAACCGAGTGATGCAGATCGTTCGTTCGTCCTCGGACAAGTAGCGAGATGTTTGCGGTCGAGTGGGCAAGAACAGGAAAACGCAGATGGCAAGGACCAGCGAAGGCAGGCCTTCGATCAGGAACAGGATCTGAACGAGTGCGGGACTATTAGTGACGAAACTAGAGACAACGTCGAAGATGGTACATACCCTCCATTGAGCAATCGCTGAATGCTCGATGTGGGCGACTCCGAACGCCAGTAATCCTCCCAATGACCCAGCAACGACACCGGCACCAATGAACAAGGAAACACGTTTGGCGATCTCGCTTTTACGGTACCAAAACGAGAAGTATAACGTAACAGCCTGCCCAAAGGCCGCCTCTCCGATACCAACGAAGAGACGGCATACGTAAAGTCTAGAACGATGCGCCCGACAATCATTTCCTGTATCTCGACGGAGGCGAGAATGATAAACTTACCCTGCCGGGTTCTTTGTCGCTGCTTGACAAGTCGCCGCGATCGACCAGATCAGCGCACCGATACTGATCGCGGTACTGGGATTGATCTGCTTGGCCAGAAGCGTTCCGGGGATCGAAAGCACGATATACGCTGTGAACGGAATTTGGTCAGATCGAACGCAAAAGACAGGGTTCAAGGGCGACTTGAAGCTTACTGATGTAAAAGCATGCCAAAGCGAGCGAGTACTTTTGGTCATCTCCATCAAGGACATCTTTTTGGAGGCCTTGAAGACGAGCATTGCCGATGTTACCACGGTCCAGGTACGCTGACAGGTAGAGAAGCGCAGCAAAAGGCAGAATGACGACATCTGTAGTGCATGGTGCAAGACGTTAGTGATCCTGTTGTTCAAACGTATCATATTCGCACATGGACTTACCGAGTTTCCTCAACAACCTTCTTTCCGCCTTGGCCGACGTCTCGTGTCGGTCTTCTCCATCGATACTAGATGCATAAACTGACGCCGTTGCCTTTTCGGTATCTCGCGTAGACAACGGTCCCAGACTATGTCCCTCGATCGACTTTTGGGTTTCCAGGTGCGCCTGGTAGGGCTTTTCACTTGCCGTGTCAAGCGGGTCGACAGGTACTTGATGTTGATGTTCATTTCCTTTCTCGGAAACGATGATCTCGTCGGGCGCTGAGGAGAAATTTACCATGCTGGGCGAAGCAAATAACGCTGTTGTAGGGGAATCCAAGGAGAGGGGGATGCCGCTGGGTTCGTAAGTTGGTGTCGAGTCAGGGTCGTCGAGGAAATCAGCTCCAGCGTCTTGAAAATCTGTCTGAATCAACGGTATATACTGATGACTGTCGTAATCGAATACAATGGAGCGAGTTCCGTTACGACGGTCTTGCCAACGAGACAATAACTTCCATCCCAGTTCCGCCATCCCGGGCACAACGGAAGACGTCACTTATATACCTTGCGCCGCTGCAGAGGATTGTGCTGTCGTTCGCCCGATGATCCCCATGGAGGCCGCGATGCTGGGAGTTCTCCTTCAGGTGGAACCGGTCGTACCTGGCGAAAGCTGACGGTATCGTCGCTGGAGCTCTGCAGAGCAAGGTGCTCTTCGGTCCGATGGTGCCTTGGGGTAGGAACAATGAGAGGAAGGCAATGTGAGCTGCAATGTGGGTCCAGTCTCACAAGGCGACTCACCAATCAGTGATGGCCATGGGACTGCCATGAGTGGCCCCGCATAGCGCGCGGCAAGCTAGGGCTGAATTTAGAAGCCTTCGGTTATTTATAAAGCGACGATCACATACAGATATCACCGATGTTGTCGTTAGGTATTGTTGGCTGATGTTAGCTGAAGAAGGCTGTTCACATTGACAAGCTGGCTGACGTTCTCGCAGCAGCTCGGGGCAATCTAACAGGTGGATGAATCACAGTTGCAGGTTGTTTAAGGCTTTACGCCGTGGTGTGGAAACCTAGCGAGGCCAGCTGCTGCTGGAGGAGTCAGAATCACGCAGCTCAGCTTCTCAGGCTCCCCTTAGGTACAGACTACAGGCCTACGACCTGTGAACCTCGAGTCTGCCGGATTAATAAGGCGATTTTCGGAGAAGATTATTATCTCTATCGAGCGGTACAAGGTACTCCACATGAGAGCTGCTCACAGAAATCAAAGAGTCCAAAGTCTCGCGGCGATGGCATGACTACTGTATAGCCTTCCAGCTGAGCCCTTGGGTGTTTCGAACTCCTCATTTATGCCACCTCCTCACCGTCATCGCCACTGATAAAGCTGTGTGTGACTTTGAAGACAAGGACATGGGCTAGAAGCAGGACTTGAGAGAGTCCGAAGAGCTGTCTGAAGACCGATTTCCGGCTCAGCGCAGGGCTTACGTAAGGTAAGTCTGGTACCCGGATCCGAGCGAGAAGCGGAGAGCGATCGGGCATTCTGACGAAGCCTGTTTACGAATGTTGCCTGCTTGAGTATTATTGCTATCCACTTCTCGTTTGCAGAAGCTTATATCGTGTTCACTATAGCTATACTAGTCCCTAGGATGATCTGACGGCGTACCCGCTCTCACCAGTAGTAGTATATCAGCAGTAAGTGGTGATGCCGCTTTGCGGGTGCAAGTAATCGGCTGACCGTATAGCATATCAGAACTATGGGCAGTGAACGTTCTAGTCAACGCAAAGTCATACAATCACCGCCGGAGGAGGTGGTGGATGAGTTGGAAAGCAGCGGTAGTGAAGAGGAGTGGGAAGCTCGGGCGATTCTGGATGAGCGGACGATACCGAACCCCGACTACCGAAAACCTCGCTCGAGCAGCCATTCGTCGCGAAAGAGCATTGTTCCTCAATTCGTTTCTCAGTACCTCATCGATTGGGAAGGATATGATCCAGACACCGGCGAGCGATGGGAACCCAGCTGGGAGGACCAGGAGGGTGCGACCCAAGGGTTGATTGACGATTGGCAACGGCGGAAGATTGAGGATCCGGAGCTCGTCGGTCGGTACACGCGGAATCTAGAGGATAAGAAGAGACGTCTGGCTGCCAAGGAAAACTCCCAGCGGAGAAGCTCGGGCAAGGAATCTGCTACGCCAATGAAGCAAACTAGCAAACGTGCATCTTCCGGCAGCGCTGTCAAAGCCGATACCTCCAACGCTACGGATACGCAAGATTCGGTGTCCCGTCCTGCCGATAAAGACAAGCAGCATCCACCGGGTGCTTCGTCGTCCACGACGCAAGCAACGACGAGCGAACGAAGAAAGGGGAGTATGCCGTCAACGAAACGAAGGGTCGTAGTCAGTCCTCTGACCACCAAGCGAAGGCTCCCTGTCGACCTTTCGAGTGAGGAAGGAGATGAATCCCCGAACCGCATCTCTCCATCGAAAACCTCTCGGTCGGACGTGACAGGAAAGGGAGACAATCAGCGCAAGACGAAACAGCAGAGAGAGGACAAGAATGTTGGTGCCGTCGCAGATCCGTTATCCCGTCGGCAAGAGAAAGATAAGCAAGCATCAACAGTCTCTCCAGGTTCGAAGCATTCCGCCTCTGCGGGGAAACGTAAAAGAAGCCCACCAACCAAGACGAAAGTCCTAGATATTGTTCCATCTGAAGATGGTTATGGATCTGCCACGATCACCGCACGAACCACGTCTACTCGGCTGGGGCCGAACGCTAACGAGGACGGCCAACCCAATGCTAAACGGCAAAAGCTGGGTGAAAATCGCAACAGAGAAGATGGCAAAAAAACCGACAAGAGTTCTAAAAAGCGCGTGGCAACCGAAAGCACACGAGACGATACGAGCGTTAACAACGAAGCCGCAGCCGAAAGCTCGAATAGCGACAAGGCCCACGCGAGTTCTCGCAAGAGCCAGGATGTTGAAATTTATATTTACACGCCCAGTACTTCGTCCATTCGAGAGAAACCGAAGCAAAAGCGGGACAAGGAACCGTCTGTCGGTGCGACGAAAGACACAGGGAAGAATACCGTCCCGTTCGACCACTCTCCACCTACCGACAGCCCTAGCGTAGTTGGTGATTCCCAACCACCGCTGACATCTTCAGGCGAAAGCCGGGGAAGTCAAAGGACGCCGTCTCAACATACGCCGTTGGATCTGGAGCATTCGGCGGATGTGAGGAGATTGGCGATGTCTGGAGCAATGCACCACGCTTCATTCGGATCACCAAAGAGACCGGAGCAGAGTCTACCTTGTCCTCTTGTCAATGCAGAAGCCGGACCTTCCGCAATCCCAGAATTCCCCGCACCTTCCCAAATGGACGTAGATCAAGAGTTTGTTCCCAATCTGTTATTCGCTACGGAAGACAATGGATCTGATCACAGCAGTCCGGACATGCCTCAGTCGCAGGCTTTCGCTCTTCAAAGGGCGATCGATCTGCTTATGATGGAGGACGACTTTTTGGAGCAAGAAGAAAGCGTGAAGAAACATGAAACAACTGCCCCGCCCAATGCAGAAACGCCAGCCATTCCCGAAAAGCAGTCCGACGTCGAACAGCCACGAGTCCAGGATCAGCTTGCCGCCCACGCCGTTCCCGTCGACACTGCTAGTGCCAAAGCGAAAGGTTCGTCGAAGCGCATTCCGAAATATCCATTCGCCGCAGTGGATGACCTTGTTGCGCCGGCTCCTCCTGCGAAACACGCTTCTAATGGAACCGAGCAACCCGCTACGACGAAACCGGTTAACGCCCCAAAGGAGCTACATCCTATTCCACACATTGCTCCTTCTGTCTTCCGTAGTGTTGGCATCTCGGGAACGCCCGATTCGTTTCCAAATACGCAAGCCGACTCGATACACGACTTTGAAAGCCCTTACCCGACTACCAGGGTCGCGGGTGCCCCCGCGGACCCGTCGGCCATTCCATACGTTTCGCTCAGCGAGCAAACGGTAGCTACCGTGGCTGTAGACGCAGCGGTCCAGACGGATGTCGAGATAGAACAAATCATCGCCCAAGTCACAGGTCCGCTAGTGGACATGGATGCCGCAAGGGACGATGAAGAGACACAATTGCCGGAACTTGGCGAAGATGAATGGACGCGGGTGAGTCTTTTCAGTGATTGATACTCGTGTTTTTCATTCCTCAGAGTCTCCTGAGCGGCTCTTGATAGATTCTCGATACGGCCACGATCAATCCATCCATGCTTGGAAAACCTCCTGGTATGTATTTCGTTCTTTACCTGGTTACTTTGCTAAGTGCCGAGCTTTACAGGAGTTCTAGATGACGAAGACATGACATCTAGCGATGAGAATAGTCACCGTAGCGATGAGAACTTGCCTTCTCGCTTGGTTCAAGAGGTACGTCCTGTGTTTGTTCGTCGCACGCCTTATTGATTGCATCGCGCTCTCAACAGAATGACGATCTTGTAGTCGCGAACGCTAAAATTCGGGCTTTGGAGAGTGACCTCGTCAAAGTGCAGTTGGAGAGAAAACAACTCGAGGAGCAAGTCGACATACTGACCACAAATCTGCACGAAGCGACTGGAAACTTTCAAAACACTCTCAGCCAGTATAATTTGGTGGATGACCTCTACCGCCAGGCTTCAGCTACCACCATGAGACTTAGTCGCGAGAACGCCCAACTCGTGGAGGAAGACGAAAAACTAAAAACGCAGGTGGAATTCGGCTTGAAGCAGAAAGAACTGTTCGTTCAATCGTTCGTTGAAGCGAAAGATCGAGAAATCGCCCAGCTCAAGGCCCAGAATGAATTTTTGTTGGAACAAGCCGAGAAGACGGACGACGGAATTCGATCCAAAGCAGCTCATTTGCCGATTGTGGAAGCTGAGCTACAAGAAGTCCAAGCTCTTATGGCCATATGCGGAGAGTGTAGCAAACGATTGACGCAGATCACGCAAATCACTGAATCGGATGCTGAATACCGACCGACTCAGGAGTTTGTCGCGGATGATAGCGAGAAACAAAACACGCGAAGCAAGACCAAGGCCGAAGAAGAACCGCAACCAGTCAAAACGGTTGAGAAAGCCTCCTTTCTCACGCCACGACTGCGGGTTTCTTCTCTGACACCCGAGTCGGAAGAGGCCCGCAAGAAGCTTCCCCTAACGGACCTCGCGCGATGGGCGCGAGCAGACTATCAAAGTATGCTCGTCCAGCCGGAACCGGCTGAAGAGATCTATGCAGGAAAGGGCATCACAGAGGTCGATGTGGTTCACATTTGTAGATGGCGTCCAAACCACGGTAACGTGTGCGGTGCCTTGTTCGCGGACGTCGATGTAAGTGAGAGGTCATGACATTCTACCGGGACTTTTTGCTAATTTAAGTTGAGTACAGGATCTTGCGCGCCACGCACTGGGCCACCTCTCCCGTGATCCAGACTTGAATATATAATCGTTGCAGTTCTTGGGAGCGACGGTCTTTACGTTGTATAGGTTTCAAGCATGTCATGTTTTGCCACTCTTGTGTGAACTATTGTCATGGGAATATATCAATAGTTGGATATATGAAAAATCCTCAGACCTAGGGCATCAATTGACTGGCCTCCAAGCGCCCTCCAGATCCCATTTTTTCCTCCCTTCAGCTGTCATCAGATTGATACACACGCCATCGCCGACGTCGAGCAACGACCATTCGGAATCCGGGTCGCCCAACGCTCTGAACTTTGGCGCTCGGGCGGTGGTTGGCGGTGGCGGACGATTAAGGGGATTGCGGAATAGCTAAAGAGCGACGTAGAAGCAGACGTTCAGATGCCGTACTTATCACTGCGAAACACTATCGACGCACCCATTCCCGCAGATTCTTCTCCGCACGGCCGACCTGTAGGATGCATGGATAAGTCCCAGGACAGGGCTTCTGTTTTGACAAGAATAGCAGACTTACCGCGCCTTTTCCCCTCGCCGCCACTTGACACACTACCACCCAATCCCAATTCGCTCCTACGTCTCTACCCTCAACTAATATACCCTCTCCGCTATCCGTCTGACCTCTTCTACGTTTTCCATGACCACCGGAATTCCCCGCTAATCTTGCAGCCCAGCTCCGGGAATTATTTGAGCTTCCAGCGGGAATGAGAGAGGGATCATGAAAAGTCCGAGAAGCTGCTGATTTTGCTGTTCTCCGAAACGTTACGGTTTCCGGAGAAAAGAGCTCGTTGGTGATCAGAAACTCGTGCAAGGGTAGTAGATGTGATGGGGTGTCTTTTGGAAGTGGTGGAACGACTACTTGTTCCGATGGAGTCGGTAAGGTTCTCAGCGGATCGAACGTCGTGAACCGAGGCTGACGAGTGGCGGATGACGGTGTCGTTAGCAGTGTCTTATCAGGCGTTTCAGCATCAATGTACCAAGCTCGAGCTTTGACAGCTTCGATTCCCGATTCCTTGTCTTCCGATGCGTGAGTGTTGGACGGTGTCGACGTACGGAGAGGTGCAACGTGGTGGAAAGCATGGTAGACTGTTGGCCGAAGGCTATGCGTTGCGTGCCGAGCGGCGGCTGAGGTGCACTTTGTAGCGACGTGCATTATTGTTGGTGCTCTATTGTTGCTGTATCGGATCACAACGTCGTAACAGACAGAAGAACGTTGGCAGTTACATTCATCAATACCAAAGCTGAAGTTGAACCAATAATTCGCAATAATTCATCGGCAACTCGATCACCACGCGAGCAATCGACGCCCAGCTTAGGCACTACAAGGGGACACGGTCTTCATCATCTTCGTCAGTTCCTCTTTCAAGCACCGCATCCACTCAACCCGGCGATGTCGTCCATTACAGGGACATACGCTTCGCCTACCAAGATCAACGGAGTCCGATCCGGTCTTCATCTCGGCCTCAACGGAGATGTCTCCCACGAGTACAACCAGTCTCCCGAACAAGGCTCCCGCAATGTCAGCAATGCCAAAGAGCCGTTTTACCGTGTAGAGACCATCGGCCTCAAGAAGCGGCTTCTCGAATCAATAGGAGGAGAGGAAGATGCTACAGAGTATTGGCAATGTTTGGCGCAATTCATGAAGGGAAAGTTGCGAAGAGAGGAGTTTGACAAGCTTGTGAAACCAGTCTTGGACACACACATCAAACGTGAGTTTAGGTGTCTCTACATTCGTTTTTTTCTTCTTGTACTCATGCACGTATCACAGGACAACTACACAATCAGCTCCTCATGGCCATCATGTACAACGCGGCCTCAACGTTACCCGTCGCTCTGACTCCTACCCTTCCGAACGACCCATCGCAGTCATCTACGTCGCATCAGCAAGGTGTAGACGGTCACTCTCCCACGAATCCCTTGAAGCGCCCATTGGATGATGCCGAGGCGGCAGATGTTATCCAACCCAGATCCCGAGTACGCCAATGGGCTTTATCGCTTCCCCGCTCAGAACGGAAGAAGATCAAAGACCTCCAGGAAATCGAAGGAAGATATGGCTTGAAGGATTGGTGTGAGATGAGTAGAGGATGGCAAGGGAGAGGAAGAGTGCGATCAACGGGTCAGTATTGCTGGAGAAAGTCAGGAAGATCCGCCTTACGAATGGCGTTCTTTAAGCAGACACTCTTTCGCAGACGGAAGCGCTCCGCGAGACCGGCAGTCCACTATGCATGTCTACCAGATCAATGCCGCCTGCCAAAGAGCTGAGTTCCCGGATCAGAAATACGGCAAATCTATACGGCTTGCAGGAAGGCGTTGCGGATGAACTTGGATCGTTCATGTCAATTGCGCTAGAGGTGAGTTTGTCGGTCGCGTCTTGGATGATGTCGTATATTGGTTGCTGATTCCGTGTGAATAGTATCACATGAATGACCTCATCTCCTCTGCTATCGAACTCAAGAGACACCGTTCGGAAGAACAAGATGTCGCGCCACTGCCTGTCGTACCAGTGGAAGTGAACATGGAACTCGACCCGAAAGAAGACCAGCAGCAGCAGTCGCCTGACAACGTCTCCGACTCGCTCCGGCCAGAGTCTACAGAAGACGAAAAGTCTCAGGAAGCGAAAGACGCGGAATCGAAAGGTCTAGCTGAAGCAGAAAACAAGTCTTTACCGATCCAAAGAAATCCTGGTTCTTCCCATGACAAGGGCCAAAACGCCGACGTTCCATCATCGGACTATCGAGAGCCAGAAACTCTAAAACTCAGCCTGGCGGATCTTGAAGACTTCTTCACCGTCGCTCCGCACGTCCATCCTCACATGGGTTCAGCAACGTATCGTCTACGCAACGGTCTCGCGCGAGCCGTGGAGGAACAAGAAAGACTGGCTGAGCAGCTAATGCACGAGCGATTACTAGAAAACGATGAACTGGTCGAACACGTCAAATCCGTGCTGCCTGGTGCTTTGAACGCTTCGAGCCGGTCGCCAGCATTACCAACGAGTTCCGCCCCGGAATCGCAACCCGTCACTCGAAGCGGTACACCAATGTCAATCTTCAGAAAGGGCGCACCTTCGACCCTGCCAAATATCCCAAGGATCGAAATCAGCTCCACACTGTCAGGAGGAAAACCTGGTAGCGGCGCGGCAGGACACCCTTCCCAAGCTATTCCCTACACTCCCAACACACCACGCCCTCCAGCTACGGGCGAAGGCGGCATCCTCCTCTCCAGAAGCAAACGAAGCACTCTCGCGTCCAACCCGACCGAAGTATTCCGCTCTGAAATGGAGGCCCGCGGGATCTTAAAGTCCATCGATCGTGCGACTGGCGCACACGGGGGCGTGGCGAATGTGCAGTCGATAAGCGCCGGTCAAAGTGTCAGTGGCGATGGATACGACGGACAGGAACGGCAGTTACATGTCCACCACTGGAATTATGTCGATCCTGCGGTCATCCTCAAGGATATCCTCGGTTGACCGTCCTCTCGCAGCAATTCACATCTATAGAGCACAAGAGCCAGTGGGGGAGATATACCCACGGGAATCGTCGAACCTTATTTATTTGCTACAGGTAGTCGTTTAATTGATACAGAATATGTGAATACAAGCAGAATGAAGCGAGCGGCCGAGTGAGGAGCTGTCGTTATATCAGGTCGTAAAGCTATCCATTATAGATACAGAGTCGTCGATACTGAGAGACTTGCTCAAGGCTCCCGCGTGCGGTTGTCGGTTGCAGTCATGACGGGTTCAAAGCTTGGCGCATCAAAGCCTGCGGTATCTTCTGAATCGCAGCGTCCTATGCATTGCTGCTTCGTGGGAAGAAAAGAGAAGGTGCTGGTTTCCTCCTGCGGGTCGAAGTGGGGTTGTGTCGCTGCCAGTTCCTGCATAGACATTGTTTCGTTCTTAGGCGGCGCGTCCTCCACGAGCAGAGCGCAGACTACGTTCAGTAGAGATACGATCACCCCCAGTATCCACCTGTTTCCACACCATTCACTGTCAGAGAACAATGACCCATCAGGATGGGGAAATGACTTACCAAAGATGTCCTCCTAAGACGTTCTTTTCGAGGGACAGCGCGAAAACCTGTATGGGTTACATTGTGTAAGCCACGAGTACCCTTCAGGAGATTGAAGACACCAACGCCACTAGAGATTGATGGGCCAAGAACTCTCCCTAGGCATCTGCAAGGCAGGATATCAGCGCTAGTGAAAATGTTAAGCTTGCCCATTGTGAACAGATCTTACTGTATCGCGGTTGATACCCCGTTAATTGCCCCTAGCGAACTTCTTGAGGGAGAACTGGTGTTTACAAGCACCATTGAAAGGCTGTTGCTAAGGCCCGTAAACGTCGACAATGCCAACCATAGTAGCAAGCTTATCCAGGTGCACCAGCCTCTCGGCTCATCCTTTTCTCCGGCGTGTTCTCCTTCCGTCCATAGGACTACCGTGCGCAAAAGCGGAAGGGAAGCGAAGACGAGGATCTAGAACAATTCAGGGTCAGTTCCGGGACAGTTTACAGCAAGATTCAAGTTGGTCTCCCTACATATCCGGTGTTGAGGATCTTGTATCCTTTGGCGATACCATACCGCATCCGAATGCGATTGAGGAACGCTAGTTGACAAACTATCGACCACAGCCCCTGCAAAGCCAAGGCGGAGCCGATCGACCCTGGCGACAGACCGATTCCACCAGATTCCGTCGGGGTGTAGAAGTAGAGCAGGGACACGGCTCCCCAGGCACCGCCAATGAATCTGTCAGGAAGTCCGAGTTAACACCTTGGGATCACCCGACTCCAGTGAATGTATACCTACGACAGCAGGAACAGACTAGCAAGCATTCTACGGACTGCCCTGACAGCACAGACTTCCCAGAAACCCCAATCTTTAGCATTCAGAAACTCGTCATCATCCGCATCCGATAAAATTGTTTCGAATTTGCCTTTCAGTATACTCGATTGGCGACTATGGCGACAGGGGGAAGCATAGTGCTTCCCTGCATCTTCGGTCTCGCCAGACGAGGATTTCGATGACCCAGGGCTTCCAATGAGCGTGCGTACATCTTCGTCGTCCTCTTCGCTATCGAGCTCTTCTTCTATTGTAAGCGCTGCGTACGCCGCACTGTCTGGCCGGGATGTTATGGAGTGACTCTTGGCATACAGCGCAGCTCGGTTGCTCTGTGAAAAGAATTAGCAGAGGCCATGGTCAGCGTTCTTGATCTTGAATGATTGGCAAAGTACGTGATCAATATACTTCGTGTAAGAAGAACCAGGCGAACAACAAACCGGCTGTCGTGAAGCCTGTAGTAATGAGGCACGGCAGCAGGAAAGGATATCGCTCCAGCAGCCCACCGGACTTGAATAGCCACGGTATCCGCTCCACAGGATGGGAGAATGTGCCGCCGATTGTGTTTCCGAGAATAGAGCCGACAGTCCACACAAGGCCGTACATGGCGAAGGCTAAGAGGCACTTCAGTTTTGGTATCGCACCTCAGAGGGAACCCAGGCCAGGGCATTGAGCTCACCCTCTGTCGAATTCGTATCATCTGTGATATCCCCCAGACTGGCTCGAACGACCTACGGAATTATCAGGCTGGATTCCCCTAGTCCCGCGGCGAACCAAGGAGAGGCACCTACAGCCACGTTACCATTAAGAGCCCCCGAGAGACATCTTGTGACGATCATTTGCAGGAAAGTGTTGGAGAATCCGCTGCATGCGACCGTCAGCCTTAGAGGCAGAAGTATCGATGAGCGAGTTGTTGGACTTACAACAAAGCACCCGATATCGCCACTCCCATCAGCCCCATCAATATGACAGGTCGCCGGCCCCATTTACTGTTCGTCGGGGATTATCAGTACTGATTACTGGAGCCCATGAACATCACACGGATTTCCAGATACTGACTCTGAAAGCTTTGCCCAATGGTATACCCTTGTGGAAGACAGAATGGGGAGGCCGAACGGCAGGTTACCAGTCAGAAGCTGGACTCACGTAAAACTGATGTCGCAGGAACATGTCAAGATGAACCTTCAGAATCATGTTATTCGTCCGTACGTCAAAGAGGCGAACGTACAATTGTACAAAAGCGAATACTGACTCCACCAAGCCCGAGTAATAGCTATGGATTAATCGCTAGCATGTCAGCGTACTTGATAGCGTATAATACCGGCCAGGCGAAAATCGAGATCGAGGACACACCCTATTCTATCAGCGTACTTCGTTACATGTAACTCTTCCACCATTTCGTTGATGAAGGGGAAAATGACTGGAGTTGATGAACAGGGTGGAATCAATCAGCAAAGAGCAAGGCGGACGACTCTTGCAAGTCTTGTGAGAGATATTCTCACCGGTATATTGTATTGGTTCGGCCAGTCGCACTGCCATGAGAATCGCGACTTGAGTGAAAGGCAAGGGGGTTGCATTCGACGACATTTTCTGTTTGGAGTGCTGCCAATGACTTCGCCTTACGGGCGGTGTGGTTACCTGTTCAGCTTCTTCTTGAAATTGGAAACCCTGCTGCCGTTTCTGTGCAGGACGTGTTCCGATATACTTGCAAGATCGTCTGCCGAGATGAGATTGGAACTTCGTACTGGACCCAAATGCACGCAGCAGCCATGCAACATGCCCGTATTGCGTCCATTAGTCGACTCTTCCTCTCGTCGACTATGTACTGTATATGTCAAACCGCTGTTCGCTGATGCTATGATGCTGCTACTGAGATGACTTGAATTGCAATCTGCTGTCGGATTCTCATCGGCGATGTCCTGATCTAAAAGAGGTCTTTCTAGAGCGGGAACCTTTCTGTAAGCTGTATATGTAACGGAGGGAATTGAGCAAGGGGTTCGGAGTTGGGATGTAACGTAAAGGTTGTCGAATTCGAAGTTTCCGTCCGGCGCGCGGTCCGAAGCTGAGGGTGAACAGTGAAGTTCATCGCGAAAATGGCTCACTGTTCTGTCAACTGTCATCCTACATCCTACTCAAGCTACTCAGCTACTCATCCACCCCTTCCACCCAAAATTAAGTGACATCATACAGTCATGGAGAGCTCGCGGAAAGGTGCAGCAGGACCACATGTGCACATGTGGTGATGCACTGATGTGGTCGGTCTTTGGTCTGTACAGCGTCTGTGCAATTGTATCGGCTTTGACCGATCAAGTAGGTACACCGTACAATGGTACAATCATGATCAAATAAGATCAGTCATGATGAATCATTCGAACAATCACATGTCGCGTCTGTTACATTTACTCCAGTATCAGATCACTATCGGATCAGCTTCCTCAGAGCCGCCCGTTGCCCGACCTCCCCCATGGAATGCAATGCGGTTATGCTACTTGTACAAGAACATCCTACCTAGCTGAAGGCCGTGACGACCGCACGTAGCCTTCCTCAGTCCCTCCTCTCGGTACAGTCGGTAGCAGGAATCCACGATCCAAAGTACTCCCCCAAGATCCATGCCCGAGGAGTGGGTGGATCGCTCAACTGGCATAAATCCACTTCCTGCGGCAATCACGGTGGTATGATTCGGAGTGGCTCGGGTTGCGAAATAGCTTTCCCCAGACTACCTTTCCGTCAATAATGGTGCAAAGGACCTTGGTGTCCAGGATCCTGTCCTGAGGTACGGAGAGCAAATGCTGATCCCAGACGACAGCGTCAAATTGCTTGCCGATGCTGAACGATCCGGTCTTATTGTCAAGGAAAGAGGCATATGCCGCTAAAAGTGGATTGCGTCTTAGGATTGGGCTATCACACGGCGACACGGCGACACGCGCTCACCATCGAGTGTCATTCCCCGGAGCGCCTCCTCCCTGGTTAGCTTCTGGTCCGGATACCTGGGGGGAAGGGTGAATAAGATTGACTGCCTCCCAAATCGTTCTGGTCAAATTTCAATGTCAACACTTACCACCCGTCTTTACCCATAGGTGAGTGACCCTGCTCGTCAAGACGCGTGACCGCCGCATAGAATCCCTTCAATGGGTCGATTGACTCGACAGGAAAATCGGAACCTAGAGTAATTCTACCTCCAGCCCTGTTTATCCAGCGCGAACATGAGTTAGAGCTTCCTTTCCGTGATACAATGCGCAAAGTAGCTTACTCGAGATATCGTCGCCATGCATATGCGCCCTTTATTCGTTCCGGACCCTTTGAATGTATACAATCAGCTGACAATTCAGGCGAATCGTGTTGTCCGCATACCAGCCTATCTTCAGCGTACCACATCTATCAATGCTAAAGCATAAGCTGACTCGTTGCGCTCAATTCAGAGTGGGTATGAACTTACATCTGAAGTCGCATGGGTTGGTTGATAGCTGGCAATGACTGTCGAGAATGGGGCGTCAACGCCGCCATGAAAAACTCGTAACGATTCGCTGCATATCCGGGGAACCGACTCACTGCCCAGCTTAGCAGCTCTATCCAAATCCTCCAGCTTCATGATCTGCGCGTGTTCGAGCCTCAGCCTTCGCGCGGCACGCTCACGCTCGGGCAGTTCTTCAAGCGCCTTCTCCATGGCGTTGAGCACGATATGATTTGCCCTATCACCGATGCAGTGTACGTTCTTTGTGTCCAGAGGAAAGTAATTTAGAACAGGGAGAAAAGACCTGGTTCATCGCACTTACCACTTGCCAACCCTTTTGAAACGTATCCGTGTGTCAGCTCATGGCAGTCGTGTGGTCTACCAAATCAACTTACATTGCGCACGAAACTCTTGATCAACGGCTCCCAGACCTCCTCTGGACTTCTCATGGTCCCATATTCATCTGGCTTGTCAGAATATGGTTCCAACAACGCTGCGCCCCATGATCCGAGCGCACCGTCTCTATTCGTAGTCACGCATTTAGCGATTCGTCTCTATCCACACGCCGTCAATAACGCAAGCTTACGCAAACAACTTTACAGATTTAACGTTCAAATGATCGTCTATGCAGTCCGACGTCAGTAACGAATACCGAACCCTCAGCAACTTGAGGTACTGACTAGCGTCTCCAAGGATCATCGGGTACTCGTCGCCGCAGTATTTCTCTTTGTCAGGGCATGCTCTCTAAAGGCCCGACATGGTCTCCTCAGCAGATGCACGTCGATCCGCCATACCGACGACGAACGCACCATTATGTAGAACCGTATCTTCGGGTGAAAGCAAAAGCAAGCATTTTGGCGTGAGTAAAAGGACAAGAAAATGTTGCGTAGATAAGTACCGGGAGATGCCCAGCTTTACCGGCTCTGAAGACACAACACAATCGAATTAGCAGTCAGCATTGTCGGTATCGCTTCTCAGCCCTACCTCTGGAAAAAGTCGACGTGTTCCGGGACCACCCCACCATCATGAATCCCCACCAAACCCTTTGAAAGCGCATCCTGAATGGTGATATTCAAATATTCCTGCATCTGCGCTTGGGTCCACTTTGGGCGGACCTTGTCTATCAGGAACATGGCATCGTCGACCTGTGAATTGCAGAGTCAACGAAATATCTAAGGTAAGCCGACAGAATACTTGCGAAAACACCGGTAGGCTTTCCGTCCTCGTCCCTCATGATCTGACCTCCTGGAACTGTTTCAGGGAGGTGACCCATCATCTCCAAGACCTTGGGAGAGACCCATTCTGCATGGATATCAATACGTTTAAGGGCGATAGGAAGGCCATGTAACGCCTTGGATCCATCAAAGTCGGTCTGAACGGGGTGTCTAGGCATGAGTTCGAGTTTTGACGAGCTTTAGTCGACGTACTGCTTTCGGGAATGCCTTGATTGGCCATATGTTCTGATCCCAGCCGGCACCCTCGATCCACTGTCCCCGAGCGATTTGCTCTTTATGGGTCGCAACATATTGCTCAACCTTTGCGATCACGTCTGCAGAGATCCAAGCAGTCAGCGCACGTTCCTGACCAGACATAGGTCTCCTCACCCTCGACGCTGCTAGATCCGCGAAGTGGTAGTTGTCGTGACCATCCGTATTGGAGGGTCTGTGTCACGTACGTATGTCAATACCAACACTACGTGACCCCAGAGGAAGATGAATGCTCACATGCGCATGTGAGTCAACAAGACCCTAAATCCCAACTCCATCAGTGACACTTGACTAATAGACCGAACAGAGGGGACGTACTGGAGACATGAAGGTGCCTTTAGGCAGATACACAACGTGATGCTTCATAGTCACAACGTCTGCTAGATGGTGGACTTCGCCGGGCAACAGGCCAGGAACGGTCTCTTCGTGCACTCCATGAATTGTATACATCTTTGATGTAACATGTTCTGTCGAGATGCCGCGACGATCAGCACAAATAGGGCAGGAAAATACCTCCCACTAACTGCGATCACCAACATCAACGATCGTCCCATTCCTAACGGTCACGCATTGCGCCCATTCATTTCCGGCGTCACTTGTATATATGCCATGTCCATCCCTGGAACACAGCGAATAGAGCTCCGGCAAAGTGTAAGGGTGATGTCGCCATTCCCGGAGACTGGTAACTCCTTCCGAGATCCGCTGCGACAGATAGTTTTGGGGGTGGCTGTAGAAGAAGAACCCTACCAAGGAGAACACAGCGATGATCCGAATGATGTTTTGTATCTTCTTGATTGTATGCTCCCATGGCGGTGGAGGAGGCAGGATCGATTGCTGTTCTCCCGCCTGGTGAGGTTCCTGTTGCTTCTCCATCTGACCGGAAACGAAGAACGAGGGAAGATGGTCGCTCTCGTCGAGGTTTGCGTTCTTGACGTCGGAATCGGACATTTTGTCCTCAGATCGCTGTCGCAGCACGTTTGATTCTACTGATCGGGGTTTCCTGCCAGTTGCATAGAATGTTGTTCCAGGTGATCAAGCCTAGCTGGAAGAAAGATCGAAGAACGGGAAGATGTTGGCATGCTCGAAATCGGGCATATCCGCTGCTACATAGTTACATAAGCAGCCCGGAAGCGCCTTTGTGAGTTTGCGAGAAGCGCCAATGAATGGAGCCGTCGAACGGCCGAACACTCACCCACTCAGCCAGCGCAGACGAGGTATCCTCCTTCACTCGTCGTCTTGAATACCTTGAATCGGTGCTCATAGTGCTGGTCTGCGAGACTCATAACAGGATCCTCCTTCTCGTGTACTTTGTAAGACTACGTGAAACCGATTTCCGCAATGTCTGGCGAAAACACTGAAGCATACGATGACCTTGGGCTGTATGACGGTACGCAGTCCTGCTCCCTCGACGTTCAACCTGGGTCGCTGATCATCCTCTCCTTGTGCTTTCGCAGACTTTGACATCGATCCCAACGAGAAGCTCGTAGACCCGGATACTGATGAAGTAGAAAAGGTAGATGAAGGCGCCGTCGCAAGCGTGCTCGAAGCGGACGATTCCGCCAGTTGGAGGCCACTTTCAAGTGCGGACATCAACACTCAGCAGCAAAACATGCAACAGCAACAGCAGCAACAGCAACAGCAACATCAGGTGACTGGAAGTATGCAGGGTATCCAAAACACTCCCGCACCTATCCCCACGTTCGCAAGCCAATCGGAGACTGGCAACTTTGCTCTTCCTCCCAACAACACTCGATACCAGAACCAGGCTGGAAATCGATACTCGCAAGCGGGCCATATGCAGGAAAGGCGACATGATCAAGGAGGGGAGGAAAATGATGAAGGGTGAGGCAATTTTTACTACTTTTTCGTTTGAACGAAACGTCCCTTTGTCTCTAGCTACGGAGAGGCTGTTGGTGTCCGGTCGATCATCTGTCGGCTGTGACAAGAGCGAAGATCGGCGGTGTAGAGTTAGCTGGGGCGTACGACAGTCGAACGCGTGCCAAACGAAACGTAACCATCTATAATACGCTAGACCTAGTTGATACGTACTGGTAGAGAGGAAGATGGGTTTGCCTAGAACTCGCTACGTACCAATCCGTTTTCCCATCTATCACCGAAATACGGTCATCTATAGAACCAATACTAGTCGACTCGTTGCTAACTCTAGTTTTTTCCGTATTCTCCCTTTGTAACCGTCGTAATCAATGTTCTTCGTGAACTGATAAACATGCGATCTTTCCGACTGAAACCCTGCACCTGGATGTCGTCATGACGTTATGGGACCTCGCGATGAATCGACAACCTTTGTTATTTGCCATTCGTGTTCCGTCATCACCTTGGTCGTAACAGCAAAATGTTCATAGGAGGTCTCAACTGGGAAACTACCGACGGTAAGCTTTCTCAACATTCCCGCTCAGTTGTAGGAAGACGACTCACAGCTACATCGCCACATCTGATCTGTATCGTCCGCAACATCTAGAGGGACTTCGAGCATACTTTTCCCAGTTTGGACAAGTCAAGGATTGTTGCATTATGAGAGATCCGAGCGGTCGCTCCAGAGGTTTCGCTTTCTTGACGTTTGCCGACCCATCTGTAATTCCGGGAGTTCTCAACAGAGACCATAATGTAGACGGAAAGATAGTGAGTCGCTCGGTTACGGTACGGAAAGTATGTAGGACGCCGACAGCTGTATCTTCTCAAACCACTAGATCGACCCCAAACGGGCTATTCCCAAGGCAGAGCACGCCAAATCCCAAAAGATCTTTGTTGGCGGCCTTGCGCCGACAGTCAATAACATCAGCTTGAAGGATTTCTTCCAGCAGTTTGGTGCCGTCGTTGATGCCCACGTCATGCTTGACCGGGAAACCAGCCGCAACAAGGGTTTCGGCTTTGTCACTTTTGAGGATTTCGCCGGAGTCGATAAAGCGATGCAAGCTCACAATCTCGTACTCGAAGGACGTCCGGTATGTTGCCGGTTACGCCGTCATGTAAAGGTCTATCTAACAATGACGGATGCTGGTATTCAGGTCGAAATCAAGCGAGCTCAACCGAAACATGTTCGTGACCAGCAAAGCTACAACACCGAATGGCAGCGACCAATTGGCTCTTTCATGTCGCATGACGCGCAATCAAGCAAATACAAGCACAATACCGGCGGCGGACCTATGGCCGGGGGGATGGGCAACATGAACCCGATGGGCGGAATGGGCATGGGCATGAACCCGATGGGTGGAATGGGCGGAATGGGTGGAATGGGTGGAATGGGTGGGATGGGTAACGCGATGGGAGGTGCCACTAGCGGGTTTGATCCCGCTGCGATGGCAGCTCTGTATCAGAAAATGATGATGAGTGAGTTGCGTCCGATGATGGATTTGGCTATAACAGTGGCTCATACCGACGTTTCAGACATGATGAACCCAATGATGATGAACATGATGAATCAAAGTGAGTGTTCCGTTGCGAGATGCGATAGTACGTCGCTCAGATCTGCTCCGCGTAGACAAAATGGGTGCGAATCCAGGGATGGCCGGCGGAATGGTGAACCCGATGATGGGCGGTATGATGGGTAAGTTGGCGCACGTCTCAATGTAGCAGTCTGATTCTCACAGGCAATATTGGGTCTCGCAGGTGGAAACGTTGGAGCACCTAATACCAATGGCGCGACTTCGCCAATGGCAAACATGATGGGTATGGGTGAGTGGTAACACAGACCGGTTCCAACCCGTAAAGCGACAGCTAATCGCAACCCTTCTGACAACAGGTATGGGTGCTGGTGCATACAATCCCATGATGATGATGAACATGGGAAGAGTAAGTGACTGGCTTCCGCGGCTCCTCGCATCTGCTAATTTCTATCCCACTTCAGAACCCCATGATGGGAGGAATGAACCAAGCCGCATCTCCCACCAACGCTCTCAGCCCACCAGCAAGTGTATCCACACCTACCCCTATGGCAAATGCCGCAGCCATACCTAATGCACCTCGGGGTCCAGCAGCTATGCGTCAAGGAGGCGCTGCTGCAGGTGGAACCATTCCTACCGGTCCTGCCGCTGGCGGACAGCCTGCTCGGTATAGCACGCAGGGTCAGACTCGAAGCAAGCCGTACTAAGATTCTGGGACTCCGCTGCAGCAACTATATGCAGTGAATTCGTAACATCTGAAGAGTTGTAAATACCGAGGCATCAGCCTGAGTCATGTCATTGTTCTTTGCCACATCATTACGGTTTATCACGTCTTTGCTTACCTAACATTTGGCGGTCGTAAGCCGTACTCTCGCCCGAGCAAGATTTCGTGTTCACGGAGGAGCAATCGGTTCGGTTCGTCTCCTGGCTGAATCATTTTCAACGAGCACCAATCTCTCGGGATTGCTCGTGTACATTCACGCTCCCAATATCTCTCCTTCTCCTCCTGCCTGGCCTCTCTGAATGGCTACCTTTACCCCTTACATGTATTATTAGACGACGCCTGCAAAGACGCACGCACCACCCATGAATTAGGACGGACGAACCGGACATCACCCTTGACGTTTCTTCGACTTCATCTTGTGTCTTCATAACGAACTCAACGCCGCCACAGCATTTGCCGCCATCTTCACCTTGATTGCCTGCCGGAATCTCTGAACCACGATGTCGTCTGCCGCTTACTCGCAAATCAAGCTCTTTTCGGGTGAGCTACTCCGAGTTCTTCAAAGGTTGAGAGAGTTGACTGATTCCGCCTGTTCTTCTGGACTGTATTAGGCACTAGTCACCCTCAGCTAGCTCAATTGATTTCGCAGAGGTCAGTCGACTGTTTGAAAAGCGTACTTGTCCTTGATTCTGATCTTACGTCTTCGCTCGACAGGTTGCGAATACCCCTCGCCCGAGCTTATATCTCAAGCACGCCCTCCGGTGAATCGAAAATCAAGATAATAGAGAGTGTACGGGACTACGATGTATACATCTTGAACACTGCAAGTTTCGCACCTCTTTGAAAATGAACAAACTTCGAAATATGCTGACGTGACGTGAATTCTTTCTCGCTTTAGGGTGCTGGGGAAGTCAACACCTCCTTGATGGAACTCTGCATCATGATCCACGCTTGCAAGATTGCTTCGGCCCGACGAGTAACTGCCATCATACCCCACTTCATGTATGCCAGGCAAGACAAGAAGGACAAGAGCAGGGCGCCCATTACGGCCAAGTTGGTAGCGAACATGTTGCGGGAAGCGGGATGTGATCATGTTATTGTGGGTCATCTGATTTGAGTCTGCGCCGGTCCCCGATCTGACCTTATGGCTGTGCGCTGTTCTAGACGATGGATCTGCATGCTAGCCAAATTCAAGGGTTCTTTGATGTTCCCGTTGACAAGTGAGTATAGTTTTCGAATTTCCCTCTGTCTTTGCAGGATCGAGCTGATTTTTCTTCTCCGCAGTGTATGGAATTTCTTGTGTGTTTCCAAAACACACGAACGTATGGTTAACCGTTTCCTCTGCTTCATCCCTAGCTGTATGCGGAACCGTCTACCGTTCGATGGATGCGTGATAATCTGCCGATCCAGGAATGTATCATCGTCAGCCCCGATGCTGGTGGTGCCAAGCGGTAAGAACATATCTCATTAGGCTTGTTGCTCTAGGGAAACTGGGCTAACCCATCCCACGATTACAGAGCCACTTCCATCGCAGACAGGCTCAACGTCGATTTCGCCCTATTCCACAAAGAACGAAAGAAGGCACAGGAAATCGCCCGAATGGTTCTCGTCGGAAGCGTCAAGGGCAAGATTGCCGTCCTGGTTGACGATATGGCAGACACCTGCGGGACACTAGGCTTGGCAGCCAAGCGTCTTCTCGAGGAAGGAGCCACAAAGGTGTATGCTATTGTCACCCATGGAATCTTGAGTGGGCCTGCGTTGCAGGTTATCCAGGAAAGTGGACTGGAGAAGCTAGTGGTCACGAATACTATTCCTCAGCAGCAGAACTGCGAGGGTTGTGACAAGATCGAGGTGATTGATGTCAGTTTGGTCTTGGCTGAGGTTATTAGGAGGAGGTGAGTTCTCATTGTGGTGGGCAAAGAGCTGTACTCATGGCCGTCTTGCTTCATTGCCTTGTAGTCACTTTGGAGAATCGGTCGTACGTGTTGCAAGAACAAACAGCCCTTCCTTCTTAAAGCTGACTTTGGCCTTTCTGCATTTCAGTCATATCTTTTCAACGAAGTGCCTGTCGCTTTCGAGCAGTGAGGGCATTTACATTGCGATATTCTATTCTAGCACGTTGTTGTATCACAGTTGATTACAGCCATTATGCGAAAGGAATGCTGTATACCAGTTTCCTCTTGCGAGGCGCCAGCCGGCCGTAGACCTGCTCACAATAGTTTCTGATGGACGAAATCAGAACGAATGGAATGAGCGACTTTGAATAGAATCGCTTCACCCTTCACCCGGTCGCTCTTCTAAATAATGTGCAGTAATGAGCCCTCAAACCACACACAACGCGTGAATGTTAGCTTCCGCAGATTCGCAACGTTCTGCATCGCGTGTCTACCTCGACTCGTTCTTGCCTAATTGGGAACACTCGAATACATCATAACAACGTTGCATCTGCTCTTTTCGATTCCATCTCACCTCAACTCGCCGTCTCACGACCCCCACGTTTGATACCTCCTTTCAACACACAAAGCCAGCTCAACAGCAATGCCTGCCAAGAAGAAGGTCGACTCTGACGCGCCTGCTGCTGAACCCCGTCGTTCGTCCCGAGTCGCATCGCTGCCCACCAAGCCCGAACCCGCACCCAAGGCCAAGCCTGCAAGCAAGAAGGCTCCCGCCTCGAAGGTATGTAAAGGGCATTTCGCGTATCGGACGAGACGTTGACCGCTATACTTCTCTCGACCACATCACCCATCAACCAACGCGTCCGGCGACAATAATAATTACGCAAATCATTGACAACACAGAAACGAGCTGCTGAGGAAGAACCCGCTACCAACGGTGACGGTGACGGTGACAAGGAACCTGCTGCTGAAAAGCCCGCATCCAAGAAACCCAAATCGACGGCCGAAAAGCCAAAGTCCAAGGCGGAGAAGCCCAAGTCTTCCGCTGCCGACAAACCCAACTCGACCAAGGCTGCCGCCGCTGATGACAAGCAAAAGTCCGCTGCTGCTTCCAAACCCGAATCCAAGAAAGCTCCTGCGTCGAGCAAGAAGCCCGCGTCTGCTGCCAAGCCCAAGAGCGGAAAGAAGGCGGCGGACGGCGCGAACGGTGATGCTATTCCCGAAGAAGATGATGCCGCTGCTGAAGCTGAAAAGGAGATTGAGGCTCATCCCGATGCAAACGCTGACACTGGTGGCGAAAAGGAATTGGCGGAAGGAGACGTGTTGCCTGGTATCACCATTCAGTAAGCACAATCAACGCGCTTGACCACATCCTGGTTGCTAACTTGCCTACCACAGGGACAACAAAGGACAAGATGTCGACGTTTCTACCCTCTGTGACAGTGACAACGGCTTGGTGATCTTCGTCTACCCGAAAGCAAACACCCCTGGTCAGTCGGAGTTACGCTCCAGCACAATCAGAACTATCCTGAATCAACTTGTTTCTGTCTTCTTTAGGATGCACAACTCAAGCGTGCAGTTACCGAGACAGCTACGAGGAGTTTGAAAAGCTAGGCTACAAGGTTTACGGTGTACGTGGTCGCATGCTTCGATGCTGATACGTGAACTGACGTGACATTGGTATAGCTCTCCGCCGATACCGTCTCCGCTCAGGACAAATGGGCTACCTCCAAGGAGTTCAAGTAAGTGACCTTTCAGCCTGGCCCATTTAAACCTGCGTCTATATCAGCCTGCGTTGCGAAATATGAACTTAGTCTGTGCCTTGTCGCTTTCTAGGTACAACTTGCTCGCCGACACCAAGCATGAATTGCTCAAGCGTTTGGGCGCTTTCGTCCCTCCCAAGAAGTATGTCCCGTCTGGTATTACCTCTGCTTATCGGAACCTGATCGTGTCCGGATTCCCTTTGTAGCATCAAGCGATCGCACTTCATCTTTGAAAAGGGCACAGGAAAACTTGTCCAGAAGAAGATCGGAGTCAAGCCTGCTGATGAGTACGTAAACTTTCCATCGGGAAGCCTGACTGTTCGCTTACACCCGTTCGCTTGCTCCCGTCCAGCACCAAGAACGCTTTGTCTTTCATCCAATCCCGCCACAAGTGATCTGTTTGGAACGACTTCTGAGGCATAGTCCAGTTTGAAAGGGGTGATAGGTACCGTCCGATTGCATGAAGAGAAAGGAGCCAGAAAATTTCGGAACGGTGAACGGTGATGCTCGTTGGAACGCAGTTTGGCGGTTCAACGTTGTAGTTTTCGTTAATGCAATTTATAGCCAGTAATTCACGCAGTAGAGCTTCTTGCTCAAATCTATGCTGCAATTGGGTCTCCTTGCCATGTTGCTTATATTGCGTGGATGAGAGATCCGCATGACATGTATTATGAACCGCTTCGCCGCCGTTGCTGATCGGCGTTGAGGTTTCAGCTCGATGCGATCGACGGGTCGTTTGCATCTGGCATCTGCGTCGCTTTGAACTTCAACGGTAGATGATGAGAACCTAACGGAAGACTTGACCGCTGACAGAGCACCACGTTGAATGGTTCATGGGTATTTGGCTCAGATCAGGTCCCGCAGCTATTTACAGGACATCAGCATCACCGTCCTTTCTGACAAGTCGCACCGTACACCCGAATCTACGCTACCTAACAAGAATGTCGGACAAGAGTAAGCTGAACTTTGTCGCAATCATGTCTACATTTCTGAACAGTGTCATCTCCCCCATAGACGGAAAGCGTGCTTTGAATGTGGATTCAGGTCAAGATCAACAAGGCTCGTCGAAAAAAGGTCCGTGTTTGCTCATCTCCCACAGCGACCAAGAGTTCATGCCATATCACCAGCGAAACCCCATGCCTTCTTCTCCACTTTCGCAGCTCGCAAAGAAGAGGCTCAACTCCCACCTTCTCAGCGATCAACAGTCAGGATGGAGGCACCGCCGACGATGGAGCATTTCTTGCACCTCGATCCGTTCACTGCAGGAGGCGATAGTGGTAAATCCACGTCTCCTGCGAAGAAAGTCAAGATTGCGATGTATGACCTGGACGGAACGCTCATCGAGCCGAGGAGTGGAGCCAAGTTTCCGAAGGATGCAAGGGATTGGAAATGGTGGGATGTAAAGGTCAAACCAAAACTGGCAGAAGCACATGAACAAGGGTCAGTTGATGCAGAACACGCCAGTTGCTTCAATCTGACATCCCTCTTTGGTCGCATAACAGCTATCATCTAGTGATTATCTCGAACCAGAATCTAAAGGAAAAACCTTTACAGGAATGGCGAGCGAAAGTGCTTTTAATATGCGCCGATGTGAGTCGTTGACTTGTGTCGAACATTTGTCAGAAATTCATCGCCTTCTGCCCGTCCGACGCAGCTTCCGAATGACATCCCTATAAGAGTACTAGCAGCAACGGCAAAAGATCAGTATCGAAAACCCGGGATAGGCATGTACGAGTTTCTGATAAAGCTGTATGAAGCCAAAGGATTGGAAATCGGTAAGCATTTCCTTGTCGCCGCCAAAGATCTGGATATGACGCTAACCTGATGTGTATGACCGGATTGTCAGACTTTGAAAACAGCTTCTATGTCGGAGATGCCGCAGGGAGAGCAAGAGATCACAATGACACGGATAGAAAGTTTGCTGTCAATGCTGGATTAACGTTTTACACCCCAGAACAGTACTTTAGGTGAGGTAATGTGCTTTCGAATGCCGTCGTGGAGTTACAACTGAGCAATTCATCCTTGCAACAGAGGTAGCACGAAGGATTCAGCCTTCCTGTCATTCAAAGGGTTTGACGCTGCTGCTGAATTGGAAATCATGAAGAATCGTAAGTAGTCAGGTCTCCTTCTTCGATATGACTGGATAGATGAATCCTTACAATGCATCTCGCGTGCTTTGCAACAGTCCCGCTAATTACACCTACCAATGCTCCCATCATCCCGCCATCGACGAAAGAAATCGTGCTGTTCGTTGGCTACCCGTACGTGAGACTTTCGTAACCCACTCGCAAGGTACCGAGATTGTGGACCTGACGCCCCTCCTACCTCAGGGCTTCTGGCAAGACGAGCTTCTACAACAAGTATTTCAAACCTCATGGCTACATCCACGTGAATCAGGATACCCTCAAGACGAGGGACAAGTGTCTGGCTGTAGTCCGGGAGAACATGACCTTTGGCACAAACGGATGCGTCGTAGGCAAGTCCCTTACGCATTTGGTCTTGGAACATGACACTAATAACGAACAACTCGCGGACAGACAACACTAATCGCGATAAACCGACGAGAGCATACTACGTAGCGATGGCCAAACAAATACGGGTTCCCATTCGATGTTTCTACTTTGCAAGTTCGTACCAACTCGCAAAACACAACAATATTTACCGCGCATGGGTTGCCAGTGATGTTCCCGAGGCAGAGGTCAGTCACGTGCATCCTCGGGGCGGATATCCCACACCAAGCACATCAACTGATGCAAGGCTGGCACATCTACATCTAATCAGAAACGTTCCATCTTGCCCGAGACGGCGTTTATCGGTTTCAAGAATTCGATGCAGGAGCCTGATGACACAGAAGGGTTTGACGAGATTCGACGGGTGAATTTCAAGTTTGAGGGTACAGAGGAAGAGCGCAAGCTTTGGTCGAGATGGATGACGTAGATCTGGGCGAATGAAGCCCAGGGGGCGTTGCGACATGGGGTTTTGCTTGTTTGATGGACAATCCGGGGCGGGTATAGATAGAAGGCCACGCGCGGTTTGTGAAAAAGGCGAGGGAGAAGACGGATCTGATGGGCTAGATACTGTCGAGTCTATGCTAGTATGCGATACAACGTTGTGAATAGAATTCCGCCGCGAGATGATGCTTCGATGTCGGAGAGCCTTGTTGCCCAGATATGCGATGCGGATTACACACATTGGCTTCATGCTGAACGCAGAATAAAGTTTAACGATTCTTGGTCTGTCTACAAGAGTCAAATGTGATGATCAGCTTTGGTTTCGAGTTTGCAGTTGAGCCACTCTGCATGCCTACCTGTATGAGAACCTCTTCCTCGTACTAGCAAACTCTCCAAGCTTATGTCCGACCATCTCCTCTGTTATCTGAATGGGCATGTAATCCTTTCCGTTATGCACCATAAATCGCAGCCCGACAAAGTTGGGCAGGATGCTGGATGCTCGCGCTTTCGTAAAGACCGGCGTGTTATTCTTCAAAGAGTCAGCGAGGTTGGGGAATGCCGCAAAGTATGGCCCTAGGAACGTGCAAGCATAGTCGTGAACCGATAAGTGTGGTGTTTCGTCAGAAATCATGCACGAGGAAGAGGAACTAACCCTTCCATGTCGATCGCCGCAGAACCGCTGCTGTCGGGAACATTTCTCTCAATCTGTGTGTCGTCCGGGATGCGGTGTGCTTCTTCGAGGCGGAGCGAGGGTGCACAGCGGACGATGCACCGTTGACAACACCGGTCATCGTGTTTCAGGATGTCTCGTTCGAAATCTCGACCGATGACTGAAGTATCGAGCTTCATGACGTGTCAATAAAAGCGCTCGAGAATAAACATTCGCCGGCAAGTGACTCGCGCGGGATTGCCGTCTTGAATGGTGATAGCCGGTGGCATGTCAGTCATCCCAGCTCCGAAAATGTCGATAGTCTCCTGCTATAGTATTGCCCTCGTTACTTCCTACTACCTGTCGAGGCCAACTCACCTACACCGCAGTAATTTCGAGACATCACCATGTCCAGCTTTTCCCTTTCCGAGGCGTTGAAGACGGAGGCACTTACGCCGTTTGGCAATGCATTGGCCGGCGCTCTCGGAGGAGTAGCGAGTAATACGTGAGTATTTGTGTCCTCACCTGTCTGTTCCTGAGACTGATTATCTCCCTTCGTAGCCTGGTATACCCCTTGGATACGTGAGTCCAAGTTTAACGTCCGACTCGGCGCAGTGATTGTACTGATATTTCGCTCAAAACCACAGAGTCAAAACCCGTATCCAAGCATCGCAAGATGAGGAATCAGGCCTGAGCAAGCGCCAGAAGAAGACAGTGTTGGCCTTTCTACTGAGGATTTGGCATAAGGAGGGGTTGACGGGATTCTTCAAGGGATTCAGCGCCAACATGATCAACACGTTTAGCATGCGTACGTAGGACTCCCACAAGACGGACGTACCTTCGTTAGCTGATACCGTCTCACAACCAATCCCTCCAGAATTCGCATACTTCTTCTTCCACAGCTGGCTCCGAGAATGGACACTCAAACGCCTCTCACGCAACGCCGCCAAACCCGTCCTCCAGCTTTCAACTTCCCTCGAATTAATCCTCGGAGCTCTCGCCGGCGCTTTCGCCCAGATCTTCACCATCCCCGTCGCAGTCATCGCCACCCGACAACAACTGTTCACCCCAGACGTTGGCGCAAAGTCTCCCGGATTGATGGATACCGCGCGGGAGATTGTAGCCGAGGATGGGCTGACGGGACTATGGACGGGTCTCAAGCCTGGATTGGTTTTGACCGCCAATCCGGCCATAACGTACGGCGTGTTTGAGAGGATCAAGGGTATCTTGGTGGCTGCGCAGGTTGCAGCTGGTGCGGAAGCTAGGTTGACTCCGGGCAAGTCGTTCATGATCGGCGTGCTGAGCAAGACCTTGGCTACGGTTGTCACCTACCCATACATCTTCGCAAGTCCTGATGTCATAGGTAATAGAACAATTCCCCTGCTTACTCGCCACTTTTACCGTCACAGGCCAAGGTCAGGCTCCAAGCCAAGCCTTCCGCAAACAACTTGGGCAAACAAGCTCAAGCCGGATTCTCCGCACAGCCGTCTACGAACGCTACGGAACCCACCGCGCCGACTTCATACGCCAATGTAGTCGCTTCCACTGAACCGGCCCATGCATCCGGAGAGCACTTTGTCTCTGAAAAGGATCTCGAAGCGAATACCCAGGAAGCGACGTCGCAAACACCGCTCCAGGTTCCGGCAGGCGTGGCCGGCAAACAAATTCGCCAGACGTCCGCGATTGGTATTCTTCGGGATACGTACAAGGCGAAAGGCTTTGCCGGGTGGTATCAAGGCATGCAGGCTCAAATCCTGAAAGCCGTTTTGTCGCAGGGTGAGCATGGCTTGGCGGAAAGGCGTCAACCAGACAGTTTACTGACGTTTACCCCCTCCTTTCTAGGCATCTTGTTTATGTTGAAGAACCAGTTTGAGAGGTATGCCTTGATCATTATGATTCTCTCAAGGCGGCTCCTGCAGAGGGCTTGAGCAGAGACGAAGCTGGGTGATTCGGTTCGTTCGGGTTCTGAGTGATCACCACATTTTACAGAAGTGGTTGTAATGCATCATCGAGACGCTGGGTGATTCCATCAATATTATTTCTATAGAGCGTCGCATACGTTTGTCTATGTCTCGATCACCTGCGATTGCCTGACGCCTCATAATTGCCCATGCGCTCCTTACATGCCATTCAAGATTCCCGACATGGCACCCATGCTCGAATCGGGGTTATAGCTGTAATTATAGGTCTGTTTACCTAAATCAAACCGACCGGTCCGCTTGGTATTTGGTAGCTCGATATCCCCGTCGGGTTGCGAACCACCGGCGACGACACGTATCTCCAGGTCCAGGTCGTATGACCGGTTGTTGTTGGTCCTGAAGCGAATGGAACCGACTACCCGCTGTCCACGGTTCACAGCCAATGGTTCAGAGAGCAACAATCGGCATTGTTGCCAATGCGTCCGATTCGCTAAAACACAACAAGCTCAGCGGAAAGTTTCGATCATCGGGTTGTCCCCAATGGGCTTACCGTACGGTCCAGTATCCAGCGTGACTGCTAAACCGTCGCTCGCGGGTGGAGGAAGCTCTGCAGGGTTCATGCTCGTATCAAAAGCCCATAAACCATTCGGCGAGGCCGTCTCATCCCATTGTCGGTGCAGATTTTCGTTGACTGGATCTACGGAGAGTTGTGTTCCGCGGGGAGGCGTGAAGTTGAGATCGAACCAGCTCGCGATCTGGAAATTGTGCGGGACAGTCATAAGGATGCGCATCGCAGGTATACTGGTCACCGGTACTTACACCGTGTATCAGACACGTCTTGGGAATGTACCAATCCAAGTCGAGCGTAAAATCTTGCAATTCGTCGATGGTCAAGGTGTAAAAGTCAAAGGTCTGCGGACAAATTTCGTTTGCGACCAACGTGGCTGGGTTGATAAGGCCGACGATGGGCTGCTCAAAGGCTTCTTGCTTGCTCAGGTCTGCTAGGGGCGAAAAGTCGGTGCCAAAGAGCGTCTGGTTGAAGAAGCTCGCCTGGGAAAAGGTGAAACAAAGGTTTCAGGACGAACATTCTGGGGGGACATTTGAATTGACACTTACTTTGCCTTCTGTCTCAAGGAAGAGAGATTCATCGGAAAAGGGAGCAAAGTAGAGAGATCCCGCAGATGGAAACAGAGTGCCGTGAGGTTTTAGGAACATATCCCTTGCGAGTAGGTATGATTCCACCTGCAGGATCGTGAGCGGTCAGCAGCCTTGTCAGAAAGACTGGCAACAATCCAGGCGTACCATTCGCTCGTGGTAGAGCATTACTCCGATGGGTTCACTGATGATAGTGTCCACCCGTCCATCTACCAATGCCCGTGCCTGCACCTCCTGATCCTCTACCTTGCCATTGATCACCTCCACCCGTCCTTTTAAGTGCGGGTTACTTCCTGTCGTTTCCGCGTGGCGCAATAACTATATCATGTTTGTCAGATGTCAAAGCACGTGCGGCCAAACCCGTCAGAGGGTACGTACTACTTCAATCTTGCTTGCCATGCCGGATGCTTCGATAGCCAAGACCTTTTTCGCTCCAGCCTGGATGACGTGATATAAACCCTATCAGGAGGTAATGAAACGCACGATGCCGCTCTTTGACTTACCTGTGCGGCGAAAAAGCTGAGAATACCGCTACCTATAACAACAAAGCTCAACGTCGAGGAAAGAGAAATAGGTGTAACAGGGGGGACGAACCAGCTCCAATGTCGATCACGGTCTTGTTCTGAAAAGCCGTGACCGCATTGCCCAAGATCGCCCTTCGATAAGCCTGCGTCCTACTGAAATCTGTAATCATGTTGGCTTGATTCTGCAAGCTCGCATAGTACTGAAAGTAATCTTTGAGACGAGAAACATGAGCGAAGGGTTCAGCGGGATCAGGATGACGAAAGATGCGCTGTACTAACAGTCTGTCTTCTCCCCAGGCTCTGGCTCGGTGTGGGCTTTGCCATTTGAAAGAGCCATGATGTGGTGAGTCGAGTGATTTGATGCTCCCAAGAGATGAAGGCTCAGATGGGGATGATGGCCTGGTGAGATCTTGGAAAAGTAGAAAGACACTCAACTCGCTCCTGATCACTCGAAATCTGAAACACGCGACGAAACCGTCCGGGCCCCGGACACCGCCGACTGGCGACTTCTCGACTTCTTGCGCAATTATAGGGCAAACCAGTCGGACTCGTCGCCACTCCTTGTTCCTGTCTGCCTCATCTGGATACCTCTTGTAACCATCATATTCATACGCAGCACAGCCGACCAAAATCCAGGTCATCCCGACTAGTATCATGGGTGATCAAATATATGCACAAAGTTCGAGCTTCTCGATCCGCCCTATACAATCAAGACGGAGCAACAGACTAGCTAGAGATACAATGCCTGACGACTACGCGAATAGACTACAATGTAAGATTCGCATACAACGTCGAGACCAAGCTCACTGAGCTCATCGCCAACGGTACACTCGACCCAGGTGAATAATGCCGATACACCAACGCGCCATGCAACGGTCCTCTCCACTGACCATCTTCATTCGGGTGTCTATCCACCTGCAATCTCTTATTCGCCCGCTTATCCTCGTCTCCTAGGTCAATCGTCACCACCGCCGTGGATGCGACAGCCAGATCGAGGGTTGCTTGCACTTGATCCGGGGCGATGATCGATATCCCACCATCCGCAACCTCTGCTTCCATGACGATTCCCGTATGGGGCGGCAAGTTGGTGATAGTGGCTACGATATCCGAGCTCTGGGTGTGTAGCCGTATCGGAATCTTGCTGCGAGGTGCGGAATGATCCCACACTGGTCCCTTTTTGGGTGGCGGCAGTAAATGCGCAAAGTCAATCGAGGCGTCTACTCGGCCAAACGATGTCAGGGCCAACAAGGATCCGTTCTCGTCTTCCGGTACGAGTCCGCTGAATCGACCCTTGATCGAGCCGTCTTGATTCTTGACCCAAATCCGGGGCGAGTGGAACTGGCCATCGACGTCTTGACCGGATGTGACGAGATCAATTGATCCGCCCGCTCGATAGTTGCCGGATACTCGTCCATTTTCGTTTTGAATCACAATGTAGGATGAATTCGCGGTACATTGTAAACAGGAAATGAAGGCGGTTTCTGTTTGGAGGACGATGCTGTCCCGGGCGGAGATGGCTCGGACGGCAATGTTGCCGTTTGTTGTTTCCAGTTTGACATTATCGGCTGAAAGGGCCTATAGAAAGGATTTGTTAGTTGGGATACCGCGAATAGGACAAGACGTGCTTACCTGAGCGAGAACCAACGGCGCATTGGTCGTGCTCACAGACACTTGCTTCCCCAACGCCAGTCTCTGCAAATCGCCCGTAAATCCGACACCCATATTCTCCAGATTCAACGCCAGGCTTTCCAACAAGAACCGTGATTCCCTCGTTCCGCCGCGATCGACGTCGACCTCGACCGGGAAAATGATATCCACCACAATCTTCATGTACCCCTCCTCCCAGGGACTCGTAACAGGTCGACTACCATCATTCGGTCCGACGATGGCGATTCCTTCTCTCCCCGGCTGACCAGCACGACAGAAATGCCAATCATTGAGGCTCCGCATGTCCTCTGCCGTCACTCTCACCGAAACCTTGATCTTTCCCGCAGGCGGTCTCTCGAAATCGGTGACTTCCGTCCCGGGACCGACGATCTCCACCGCTCCACACGCCCGGCTGCCTCTGACATGCATCCAGAGGTTTTGCAGCTGCGCTCCATCTTCGAGCGGGAACAGGTACTCTGCGTTCGATCCGTAGATTGGTCGTGCTGTCGCTCCGTTCCTCCAAGAATCGATCAGTCGTGGTGCGCTGAATAGGTCGCATTCTCGGGGCGTAGGTTCACTTGAGAGGAAAGGTGTTCGATGCTGCCACCGCTGGTCGAATTTGCCTGAAACAATGGATTGGTCAAGGTATCATCAGTCCTAATGCCTATATGCTCACCCTTGCCATCGAGACCCCCCCTCTTCCAGCTCCGGCTCGACCCTGCTTGCCTCCTCCGCCTGCCCACCGTCACGCCGACAGCGACTCCCGCGCAAAGGACGAGAAGCAAGCCTATCACCAGGTACCTCACTTTCTTCCCCCTTCGAGCCTTTCCGGTCTGCGAAACGGCCTCGTGGTAAGACGGCGGTGGTATCAGCCGAGTCTCCTCGTTCGGGTCGTCCTCTTCCGAAACCGCGCGTCGCAAGGGTGTAGTCTCGGGTCGACCGTCGTATTGTGGGCCACGGACGAGCCGACCATTGGTGGTCGAGGTGCCGTCAGACGGAGGATGAGCTGTCGTGCTTGAAAGCGTTCCACCGCGATCGGACGAGTTGACTGGCACAGAGCATTGCGCCGTCGGCTGAGGAGGCTCATACTCGCGCTCTTTCTTGTCGGGAGGGATGATCATGGCGATTGCGAGGAATAACGTCAGTCTGTACGACGCATGGTTGAGAAGCAGTGACATAAGAGCGCAGATGAAGCGATGCAACGATGAACGCTGCTAATCTTCGCCCACGCGGTGTCCATCCTGGGTGCTATTCTAGGCGTTCATCGGCGTTGAGCCAGAGACTGTCATGAGAGCTGTAGACGGCTGTTCAGCTGTAGAGTTGTATTGCGGGTCATTCTTCGTGCGGCAGGCAGAGCTAGCAGGATCGTGTCCATGGGACGACGAATGGACAGTATGATTTATACACGACAGCGCTAGTCTGCGTACTCAAGACACGAGAAAGGATAGATTGAGGATTCCAGTTCAACGGTTCGACGGTGCAGGAAGCCAACATATGCAACAGGAATATCATAATATGCATCGACGATCATACGAGACGAGGAATAGAAGAGAAAGAGAACGAATGGAAACAACCTTTGTAGTCGAAAAGAAAAGAAACAATGTCAGCGACCATATCCCAACAACATGCGAAACCAAACGGAAAGGGCGGATAGAGATCAGACATCCAAGGAAGAAATTAGGCCCTCAACTTGCGTCCACCCAAACCCCAGCCTCAACCCCACCTCCCCGCGCCCCGAAGGACGGCCACCAAGCCAAAGAACCGACAGGCTCAAGCGACACATTGCACCAGGAACGATACCGGTCCAAGTGTCTACTGGATGGGTTCGTTCGACACTGAACTTTCTCGCTACGACCGGGAAGAGGTGCTGCGAACCCTTCGCGCCGGGTTGACGAGGTGGAATGGTTGGCAGGGGAAACTGAAAGGTAGGGATCCCCCGGAGGAGACTTGCGGGACATTATTCGGTGGAAACTGCGTATGGTTTTGTCAAAGACAATTTTCATCACGAAAGAAGGGGAAGGGATGGATAGGGTGAAAGAAGAAGAAGGGGTATTCACCTTTACCTGTGAGACGAGGTCGATTGATCGGGGAGACTTGATGAGGGCTGTTCGAACCTAGGGAAAAGAAGAAAACCTAGCCAAAAGGACACCAATCAGCAGCTGCCCATCCAAATGTATCAAATCAAATCGGAAGGCAGTAAGGTGATTCAGACAAAAGCGCTGGCAAAAGCATAAAAGAGACCCCGTCTGTTTCCAGAACGGGGCCTTTCGCGTGTAACACTCCAGCGACGGAGCGACGCATTTACTCTATTTCGCCATGGTCGATACGACGGGGAGAGAAAAGATAGAAGGTCATCACAATAGAGGGGGGAGGGGCAGGGACAGTGGTGGACGAAGCGAGGCAGAGACACTCACGTAAGACGCAGATCACGTGGTGGTGGTCGAGGCATTGGCAGCGGCCGTGTCGGAGGTCGTATGGTAGATCAACATGGAGCACATTCAAGAGCCTTCCATGCTCGACGCCAGCAGAAGACGCAGAAGCACCACCACGGCCTAGCATCTTATATGTGTCGAGACCCACGCCCAGCTGCTTCGAAATTTCTCGACGCGGTCGGTGCGGTGCACGTGATCGCTCTGGCGTCTGACAAGCGCAACAGCCAAGCTCGCTGCGCCTCTTTTTGAACACCGCAGAGTTCTGGCTGGCTAAGCGCAAATAGGAGCGATACGTAATGTCGGCCTTGTCCGATACGGTGAAACCTCTGGCAGTCACCGAAAGAATGAGACACCTTTGGCGGATCGGTGTTTTGACTTGAAACCACCACTTTGCGCCCAGGGGTTCATCATCCATCAGAGAGGTTCGAGAGCGGCTACATACCGACTCCCTGAAGGCAGCGGGCAGCTCAAACGGCTGGAACCCTACGCACACAGGTACCACCAACTCGGCTCCCCGCCATGGTCGAGATGCCAGCCCAATTAGAAGAAGACCCGATCATCCGCCTACCGGCTGACCTCTACCTTCCCATCCTCGACAAGGTCGAAGACAGATACATTCTAGCCAAAATATGTCTCGTGGATCGGCTGTTCCTCGAGCTAGCTAGAGAAAAGCTGTACGAGTTTGTGTGGGTACGACCATGTGAGTTAAGGCATCTCCTCCTCTTGTAAAGTTCCTAGACTGAAAACATGTCCGCAGGGGAAGCAGGAGCCGATCCAAAAGTGAGGCTATCCAACAAATTATCGGAAAAGATCCTCCTGATCATGCCCCTCCTGCTGTAGTTCCGTCTGCTGTTCCGGACTCTGAACGAGAACCCGGAGATAGCTGAACTAGTTCATAAACTCGGTCGGTGTCTGTTCCAGCAGTTCCTTCTCACATATAGCTGATAGCTGACTTCGAACACACCATCGTCCTCAGATGTTCGATATTACCCCCTTGCGGCGGGAATCATTACGTGGGAGGAAGTTTGCGTGAGCGCCCTGAGGAAGATGTCAAACCTGGAATCTATAACATGGACGGTAAGCTGCCTTGCCCTTCCACGAGCGTCTCCTTACCAAGATGATCTATCCTCCACAGCGCAACAAAACATTCCGAAGTTCAATGCTGGAAGCAATCGCCTCCCTGCGCAACCTCACCAAGCTAGAAATCAACGGCAGTTCGAAATGGTCATATGATCCCGTCTTGCTCAATAATCTGCACAGACTACAGGAACTGAGGATCATCCTCCCGGATCGAAAGGTCGCGGATAACTTGAAAGAACTGGTCAAACTCAGAGCGGAACACTCGCCCGACGGATCGATTGGAGGAGGCATCCGCGTCCTCGAACTGATAAGTCAGGATTCTCGCTGGATCGACGACCGGTTACTCCAGGAGCTGGCGCCGTATCTAACGAACCTCAGGGTGTTCAAGCTCTGGGGATGTTCGCATATCGGTCCTCGTGGATACTTTCAGGTGCTTCGGTCCGCACAAGATACTTTAGAGGAATTGGGGCTGGAAGGCGTCGGACGGGTCAGTCAAGCAGTACACCTTCCAGGCTGGGTAGTCGCTTCCTGATGCAATTTTCCGCAGGGAGACGCACATGATCTTCTGGATGAAGATCTTTATCTCGAGCGAGAGTCCCCACTTACTATCGATGTTCATCTCAGACGGCTGCAACATCTCTCAGTCAGTGAGACCGCCTTTCACCGACTCACACTCGCGGACAAGAGTCGCCAGGAACAAGCCGATGTCAAGGAGGCGATCCAGAATTCGTTTAGTCGCACCCGCACTCTCCTCCAACCTCAGAATGGGGCACTTGCGCCCGAGCTGGCAGGAAACGGGAATGTAGGACTGGAATGGAGCATGGTCCAGCGGCATAGCATCCATCCTCGACTGGGCGAGCATTCGTTCCTCCCCCCAACTCTATCCGCCATACACATCTCGGGCAACAAGGAAGGCGTCGGAGTCATGCCCGGAGATACGGCCTCGCATCTCGTATACGCCGTGGCGGAGTTGTGGAGATCTCACTTGACAAAGTTCTGGTTGACGAATTGCCTGTTGACGATCAATGACCTGGGGGTCATTGCAGAGCGGTTGCCACAGCTCGATACGTTGATGCTACGGATGTCGGAATCGAGAAAAGACGTAAGCACTATGGGCTGTTACTGCTAAACTATACTTCGGAACTGATATATCTGAATTCTCCTCGGGCAGCCGACATGGATCGCTTCACATCTCGCCCGTATGCCCCAACTCCGAGTGTTCCACTTGCAGACTTCGGAAAGACGGCCAGATGGAGAGGTGTATAGTATGACAGACTTGACGACGCTAGCTCAACATTGCGGCGACAAGCTCGAGCAGATCGGTTGGGCGAATAGGGTATACCACGTTCATAGGAAACGGATGATCGTTCGTCATCAAGAGGAAATGTCTTCGCCAAATTCCAAACGGAAAGGGTGGCGCCGTTGGGACGCAGAATGGGAACAGGTCGAGGATATACAGGAACGCGACAAAGTGTATCTGGAGCCGTGGCAGGCCGGTAGTGGTTCGATCCCGGAGATTTTCCAAATTTGGAGAGCTTGAATTGTATTGTCGGCAGGCAATGCAAAGTTGATATGCAAAGTATGTCACTAGACGCGACTCCACGTTCATACTATCAGTGCCTCAGGCGGTATCCGAGACGTCAACATTGCCATGACACGAATCGTACTTCGACGCATGCTTTCAGTTTCCCATGGCGATAGTCTTCGAACCAGTGCCGTTTACGTTCATCCTGGAATAGCTGTTGGAAACACGATCTCGGCCCCTTCCGGTAGACTCCTCATCCCAGTACGGAATAGAATCGCTCAAGGCGGTAGCCAAACAACCAAGGCTCCCACAATGCTGCAAGACTCCAGTTGTTCCTCATCTGTTCAGACCAGCCATCCAAAGCATCATCCAGCGTTGCCGCTGTCGAGGTTTTCGTTCAAATGCTAAATGCCCCTAGTCATGCCATCAAGGAAAGTATATATACAGATCGGCAAGATGTAGAGTCGTTTAGAACCTGAGCTTGGTGAAGACTGTTCCAAGAATCGGAAGATACGATCAGCAACCGCTCCACAACGTCCTCAATCACGAGTACGTACACCACCTGTTGGCACCTCGGGCGTATCGCTCCTCCAAGTGCTTCTTGATGGCCTTCTTGGCTTCCTCTCGCTGAGTGGGCTCCTTGAAGGTCTCGGCGGTGACGGATCCCTTCAAGCTTTCGAGTTCGAGAGCGTATCGGGTAGGAAGCAAGTGGGCGTAGTTGACGACCTTGATGAAAGGCTTGACCTTGGATCGCTTAGCAACTCGCTTGGCACCCATCGACTTGTTGACCTTCAAGGGGTACCTGATGAACGGCAGGACTGTCAGTTCGATGTCGGGTTTGCTACTCCCAGACAGGATGTAGTACTGACTTTTCGATACCAGCAACGATGGCGTGGGGGTAAGGTCGTTCCTTGGTTCCCTCGTCAACCTGCTTGATGACGACGACCTTCTTACCGGCCTGTCGACCTGAGAGGACGACGGCGACCTTTCCGGGCTTGTAGACTGGAGGGAATATGAATCAGTATTCGCATACTTGCGTTGTTTCCTCCGCCGTCAAGGGTCTGAAGCATTTAATCCCCTCCGCTGATTCTTTCTGACATCAACTGCCTGCGGATCCTTCGGATCTTGTCGGACTGTTGTCGAGAGGTGAAGCCGCTGAGTGTAGCTGAAGATGATTCCGATGGTACCGTTCTCCCACCGTTCTTTCCTGCCCTCCATATCGACACCACCATGACTCTCTTCTTCTCATCCACCGCTACAGCCCAATCCATATGCTCCAGACCCTGTCACACCACTCTCCCATCGCAATTCCAACACTCACTCTTAGGCATCTGTAGAACAAATCACCAACTCGTCAATAACGACTCGTGCAACCCAACGACCTGAAGACGAACCTTGATAAAATCTTCCCTTTTTGCTGAAGTCGTGGGTGGGCCGTAAAGAGTCTCCCGAGTCACTTGCAAGACCGCTCGAGACGATTTTAGGCCGATACTGTCATCAGGCCGTCTGCCGCCGTTGCTGCTGCCGCTGTCGCCGACGGTGGTGGTGCCCAGCCAGAATGCCACAGCCAGACGCTAAGCCTGAGCCGGCTAATGGGCGCGCTTACTCTTCCGCTTTTTCAAACTTCGCGCTTGGGAAGAATTGTGATACATCGCGCAGTATGCTTCAAATGTGGAAACTCGGTCGCATGGGGTGGGTCCCTCTGTCCAGTCCCGAGGGTATATGTCCCCAAGACTGTTCAGTTATTCAGGGAGATGGCGGACGTCGAGACACCCCGGAGAATGGTTTCGGGGAGAGCGCACTGTATGGGCTCCGGCGCATCCGACTCTCTGCCCTTAGTACAGCGCAAACCAGAGCCCTGTCGTCGTGATGTGACAGCGATATAATATGCAGTTCCTTGAATCAGTATTATTCCATGTTATTCAACCCTCTCCAGTGACAACTGAGATTGCGGTGAAATCCCGGACTGAGCTCGTTCTTCCGCCTCTCCTTTATTGGGCTACGACGGGGAGCAACTCCCCCTTGGTACCATAGCTGGTGGTGGCGAATATGGTCGTGGGTTTTGAGTCGAGAACAACCCTCCGTTTTCAGGTCGCTGATACGATCATGGCCGGAGCGGCTGCTGCGGATAAGATGCTTCTCATGGTTTCCAAGCTTCCAAGGGAACTACAACAAGCTTGCAGTCCGTGTCGGTTTGTCTTGGTCGCGACATGTCATGTAGTCTGCCCCGACACGTCGCCGTTCCCTCTCGGATGGCATGTAGTCGGCCATGCCAGCCGCTTTACCTGCCGCCTGCCCATCCCTGACATGAAAGGCTGCTCTATGCTTGTAAAACCGCCCAACGGAAATACCAAGCGTGAACGAAAGCGTGAAAGACGCACGGAGTACTCCTTTGATTGTGTGCAGGCGCTGGACAGGCAAAGTCACCTCGCGCTTTACGTTGAGCTGCCGTAGTCGTGTAACCATGCCCGTATGATCATCTTCTTCTTTCTATTTACAACTCGCTACGTGACAGTCGGCAACGAAGTAATCCGCACCGGCACCTCCTCCCGCCTCAAATGAGCCTTTACATCCTCCAGCGGCACCTCCTCTCTATGGAAAATCCCCGCAGCCAACCCAGCTTCCACCCCAGTCTCCTCAAAGAGCTCACTGAAATCCTCGACCTTTCCCGCACCAGAACTCGCGACAACGGGAATCGACACACTCTTCTTGATGAGCTTGACGAGATCGAGGTCGAATCCCTTGCCTGATCCGTCCCGATCAACGGAATTGAGGAGGATCTCGCCTGCGCCGAGTTTCTCGACGCCTTGTGCGAGTTGGATGACGTCGATGTCTCGGACTTCTCGACCGCCGCGGATGGTACATTGGTACCACCATGCCTTGCCGCGTTCTTCCTCCTTGGTGGCGGAGGTTGCGTGGTCGCCGAGGATGACACAGGCCAAGTGTTGAGACGGGACCTTGGTTTGCCATTCTGGGTCCGAAGTGTCGAGGTAGACTCGTTTCGGGTCGATGGAAACCACGACAGCTTGTGATCCGTACCCTTGAGCAATAGTCTCGATACCCGTCTTGCCCGACAATTCCTTTTCCCCGCGTGCAACCCGCTCCAACATCTCCTCGACGGCAATCACCGCCTCGGAACCGATCGAGACCTTGTCTGCTCCTGCTCGGAAATACGCACCGGCGACTTCCAGGGCAGAACGGACGGTTCCATCGGGATCCGTGGTATCCTTGATTCCACCTCCTACGGTCAACGGCACAAACACCGTCTCGGCTGCTGATTCCACAACTCGGAGCATCGGTTGATCCGATAACGCCGAGTTTCGGAACGACGTAATGTTGAGGAAACAGATCTCGTCTGCGGATTCGTGGTAGTACCGACGGGCGAGGTCGACCGGTTTCCCAAGGTTACGCACGTCTCCCTTGCCTTCATCTTCTGCCTTTTCACGAACATCATACTGGTCGCCCTTGGTGACGACGAGATCACCTTGATCATTCGACCGAACGTCCAAACACGCGACGATACGTTTCGTCAACCCCCGTCGCTTTTGCCGCTGTTTATCCTGCTCCGTGATCCACTGTGTACGCTTGGAAACCTCGGCCGGATCGGCGGTACCAGATAATTCTTCCGTCGAAGCCTGGAGCCATCGTCTCAACAAGTCCAATCCAGCAGGCCCAGACTTTTCCGGGTGGAATTGCGTTCCAAAGACATTGCCCATTCGGATGGTCGACACAAACTCTTCCGATCCGTACCGCGACAACGTATGAACATATGGCGCGAGGGGGTTCGTTTCCGGTGTGTCTGTCGATGTTGAATCTTGATAGAGCACTCTGAAAGAGTGAACAAAGTAAAAGTCTTCTTCGTTGAGTAACAGCGGTTTCTTCCCCTCTTGTTCCTGCCATGTCCGCCACACTCCATTCCAGCCCATGTGAGGCACACTCTTCAGCCTTGAACCACCCTCGGCTTGCGGGTCGTGCGCGTTGAACTTGCTGACCTTTCCAGGGATGATACCGAGACCTGCGATCTCGGGTGATTCGTCCGAGGCTTCAAAGAGTGCTTGCATGCCGATACAGATCCCAAAGTAGGGTTTGCCGCTCCGGATGTACTTGAGCAGTGGTTCGAGTAAATTTGTCTCCTTGAGAGATGTCATGGCGTGACCGAAAGCACCAACACCGGGGAACAAGAGTTTCTATGAAGCAGCCACGGTATAAGTCAAACGGCCAGATAGATCTGTGTGCAAGGTACCCACCTCAGCCTTTTCAAGATCCGACGCATCCTTGACCCATTCGAAATCGTACCCTAGCTTGTGAATCGAGTTGGCCAACGATCGCACGTTTCCCGCTCCATAGTCGAGCAAGTAGAGCTTTGGTCTGTCCGCCTGTGCGTGTCCTTGAGGCAGATCGAGTTTGGGTACGGGAAGGGGCGTCATTGCGGCGGGATATGTTGAATGGATAATCCAGTACAGACTCTGTATGATAGAGTCTTCTGGCTCTTATATTCCTTGCAGGCGGCGAGTCAAACGAGGAGTCAAGGAACGAGATGAGTCATGAAGAGGTCGAACGCTCGTTGACTGGAAATTCGGGGCGATCGGCGGTATCCTTGGCGCGAGAAATGAGAAATGGCGTGTCACGGGAAAAGTCGGGTGTAAATATCCGCCGGGTGGAGGTCGGGTTTCAGACCGAAACACGATCGTCATCTGTCGTCTGTCGCCTATCGGTGCGTGGCTGATGCGCCCACTCGGGAAGACTCGCTAGCATGGACCGGCACGCACTGCCACATGTAACGCAGGCGGTACATGTGTCCACTACCCTTCAATGGACATACCTCGCAGAAGGCGGAGCAACCCTCGTCTTCGCCTACCACGGAACATCGCCCCTCCTCGCCAACAAGGTCCTGCGAGTCAGAAAACAAAGCATACGCCCATCCCGGACCGGATCAAGCAAACCACAGGATCCTGCATTTGATACTGCTCGCAAGTACCTCGCGGACTCGGTCATCCCGGCGCTCATCCCTCCGCACCTGCTGCCGACCGAATACAAGCTCGCTCTCGATGCACGATGGGTTCGACAGCTAGAACACGAAAATCTTGGTCTGCGGCCAGAGCATCGGCTGTCTTCCCTACCTCAGGCAAGGTCAAAGGCTCCAGGAGATGTGCCTGACGAGGTGATCGATGTGTCCGTTGTCGAAAACTTGTTGGGCGGACAGGGCGACTTTGCAGTTGAGATCAAGGTAGGCTGTACTTCTACTTCAAATCCTATAATTCGGAAACTTGACATCTTTCCGGTCCCCCATATTCCATTCACACTCCCTTCAACACAGCCAAAGTGCGGGTTTCTGCCAGACCGACGGTACCTCTCACAGGAATCGAAGCCCGTTAAAGCATCGCGCTGTCGGTTCTGCTTACATCGCAGCCTGCGGGAAGCAGATACCCCAGAGCAGAGCACGCACACAAAGCAAGCCCGCCAATCGAGTAAACAAGCAGATCAGTCGATAGTCTCGCCGGCTACCACACCCACCTCCACAACCCTCTGGGATTACTGTCCCTTGGACTTGTTCTCCCTCGAACGCAAGCGGGGACGGCACGCAGTCGATCAGCTCTTCAACTCCTGGTCGAGCACACAAGGACAAGGCAACAACTTCCGAATCTTCGTTTCTGGGAAAGCCATTGCTCCAACGGGTGATTTTCCTGGGACGACGACTGCTTCCGATGCAACTGTGGACCGTATTTGCGAAGCCGTGGTAGATTCACTGGATCGGCAAGGCGTGTTGCCCCTCCTTCAAGCACTTCAGCGGGACTTTGATCCAGTCGGTATCGAGGAATTGGGCCGGTTGTCGAGAAAGCGTTGGCCGCATGAGATGCGCGTGGATGACGCCGATCCTCCGAAGGCGCCGACGGGTGTGTTTCTGGATTCAATCCTCGCGGATCCGTCTATAGAGGAACTTGACAGCGTGAAAGAGTTTTGGACGCGCACTCATTCGGCATATCAAACGACCCCAGGAAGCCCCTCTGGGGCGAATGCTGGCGAGACAGGCTTTGCGACCAGTCATCCTGAAGTCGATACAACGACGAATCTCCGCACGCTTCTCATCCTCCACGGCGTCAGTGCCATCTTCAAAGACTGCTCAATCATCATCCGCTTCCCAGGCGCGATGCCCGCAGGACACGACGGTACCGGTCTATCACCCAATATTCATCTCGACGCTTCGCAAGCCATCGTAAAGGTCATAGACCTCGACCTCAAACCGCTGAGAAAGGCAAACAGTTGGTACGAGCTCGATGAGCGGATTTGGCGATTCCACAAGGAGCGACTTTCGGCGCAAGGGGAGGCAGTGCCCGATTTGTTGCGAGATTGTTGTTCATCGTGAGGGTATCGTTGTACGTCAGTTGGGTATCGTGTGCGCTTGTTGCTCTCCGTTATATTCCAGATCAGAACGTTGTATACGCCATATTTTACACCAAATGTACAATAATGCAATCCCAGTATAATCGAGGGAAGGCGCTTTTCGCTAACTGCAATTTAGGCGGTTTCTGAGACGGTTATCATAATCATCCTTTGGCACAGAGATGAGCGCATCGTCTTATATCAAGGATTGTCACCGTGACTTCGTGAATGGTCTGACGTTCCCAAACCGTGTTTCACTGATCCAACGGACGACGACTCTATATCTGCCTCTGAAGAAAATTAAAACACAAGATTTCTTTTGAAAACGAGTAGTTCGGCCGGGCAGAAGATTATCTATTCTAATGCCTCACGCCTGGCAGGCTCGCGGTCCTTTTCCAGTTTATCTAGGACATATAGGTGGCGGGTGCTCCCTAGGATGGTCCGTGTTACACACACATTCCATGCGTTTCCATCGCTCGTGAGGTGTATAACGCAACTCCACAAGGGGTTTTGCAACTGCTGGGCTTGAGCATAATCCATCTAAAGGAAGACTGATCTACCTCCCGGAGCAAAACCCTAGCTTACCAGTCTCAGATGAGATGAGAGTTCTCCTATCGCAGTGGCGCTGCCGAACAATCAATCTTTTCACTCGACCTGAATTTACGGCGCATTCTGCACATGCCTTCCGCCTTCTATAAAAATGTTCACTGATCGGCCCCCATCCTGGGCAAGAGGTATCGACAGCAACAGCTAACGGATGGCTGTGTCGCGGGGGTGTATATCCCTCATCGGTCCTTTGAGCTTAGAACCGATGTACCGCCATCCTTGGACCCTGGGCGACATCGATAACTACCTCTCACGGTGTCCTCCAAGCCGTCGTGTTTACTAAAGCTCATCCGTAACGCGATCTCCTACACACGAAACCCGACTGACCGGCGGAGTAATGAAATCACCTGGAACGACGGACAACTGCACTTTCTCGTGCAGATCTGCAGGGACGTCTTGTTCCTGCATGGGATATCAGCAACCATGTCGACCATGCCGTGAAATTCACATTTATTTCTTCTTCTAATGCTTTGGACCGCGGCGGTTTTTGAAATTCCCCCCGTTGCTTTTATGTTACAGCTAGCCTGCTTAATCCTTGTCCTCGATGGATTTACCGCTAACTTCAGCGTCCATTGCGGCTCTCGGGACACCAACAGCCTAATTCGAGAAAGCGTGTTGTTTGATAAGTCTCTTAGCATATAAACGTCTGACAGTGTATGACTTACCTCTGCTTGGTGCAATGAATCTTCAATCTCCTTGGCCGGAATGTCTTCAGCGTATCGTCCTTCATCGGAGGCTTCCATCGTGCCTTGTGCGACCTCGCTGGAAGACGATGACGACGAGGATTGTTCAACTTCACCTTCCCCCTTTTGCTCTCCACTCATGGCTGCCCGAGGAACAGCGACTGACTGTGAAAATCACGAGGAAGGAGTAAATCTCCATGGCTTGCAAGCTCAGTGTTGCCCAGATCCGCGATGTACGTACCTCTGCTTGGTGCAAGCTATCTTCAATCTCCTTTGACGGGATATCTTCAGCCTTGCGGCCTTCATCTGCAGCTTCCATGGGTTCCGAAGATGAACTAGAGGAAGAGACGGGCTTTGTGGATTCCTCTTCGCCTGGAACGGCATCCTTTTCTTGGGCGCTGCCTGCATGTCCAGCTACGCCCTTGTCGACCTTGTAGGCGGACTGTCAAAGGAAGAAAAATTCCAGTGAGCTAATCCAGCCTCGGAAAAAAGGTCGGAGGTAACGGGACGTACAACCGCGGTGTTGGCATCCTCCGGTACCTTGCTCTCGTTGGTCTCATCGTGGAACTCCTTCATGTGGGTAGTACCCTCATGGACTGCTTTATGAACAGGAGCGGAGTGTCCACCAGTCATCAATAGGTAAGCTGCGGTCGAACCGAAGACGGCAGCGGAACCCATGAGCCAAGTTGCATCTGATGACTTGCTGCCGTGGTTTGAGGTGGATGCCCATCGTCGAGCTGTGGTCGCCCGGACGGATCGGGCGGAACGGGGAGCGGCAGAGCGGAGGGCTGATCGGAACATGTTGGAGATGTCTGTAGTGGTGGGGTAGCAAGGCCTGGAGATGGGAGAAGGAATGCAACCTGTATAATCTGTCAGCCTGAGCGCTCTGATTCGCCTGAATGGAGGAATCGAACGGAGCGGGTCCTAGTGATGCGTCATTACCCCGACGTATATTCGCCGGGCGCACCCAGTTCTCGGGTGGGTTCGTGACGTAATGTACGGCGAGGATACCAGTCGAATGGCACGGGCAGCAAACTAAGATGATACAACTATACAACCAATGCGATAGCGCGGAGAGATAATGTCCAATGGGTGTGGGTCCCAGGGCGATTCCTATACGAAATGTGGCCCGATGCCAGATGAACGGATCAGTCGAGGTGGAGCGCGAAAGCGTGAATCATGCGAGGACGGGTGACGACCAAGTCTCGTGCGCCGGGTTTGAGCGAAATCCCATTGCCATCAATCAGAGTTCGGTCATGGTACGGATTTCCAGGTACTTGACGCCTCCTTCTCCTGGAACAGTTCCGAACCCGCCTTCGAGCTCCATCCGACAGACCTGCGGAACATGACACCAAGCCAGGAGGATAAGAAAGTCGTCCCGCTATATTCCACATGCAATACCCACCGGACAGCTACCGGACAAGATCCTCCCTTTGAGCGGAGGTCTTGATCTCTCCAGCTCCAACTCCTTCCTGGACCTCCTCTTTCCCGGCGGATGACGGATAGGCGGATACTGGCCGACGGCGTTTGGGCGTTTGCTGTCCCGTATCGCTTGTGATTTGAGTGTGTCAAACAGGCATTTTCCGCACACTAGCGGGGCACAAAAAGATGTCAGGTCGGCAATAATCTTGGAGGGCAAGGGTGCGGTGGCGAGAGATGAATCTGCTTGTAGTACTTACTAATGTGACCGCATGGAGTGAGGACAGCTTGTACCGGAGGCATGAAACAGATAGGACATTCTGCAAAGTACGTGCAATGATGAGAAAACGGTTAAAGAGGTCCGATCAAATCGCCTCAGTCACTCACCGAACGACGCCAACAGATTCTCAGGAGGTTCATCGGGATCCACCTTGACCGGCGCTTTCCCCTTTCCCTTGCTTCCTTTACTACCACGCTGAATTTCGTACCCATCATCCCTGCTCTTTATTTCCTTCTGGTCCTTTGGCCTTTGCACATGCGACACAACTTCAAACCCATCGTCGTCGTCGTCGTCAACTTGGTTCCCAATAACATCTTCATCCGTATCGTCTGCCAACTCATCAATCCCGTCCTCATTCACTGCTCGTCTGCCTGCTGCCCGGAGTCGGGTGTCGGGGGATTCTTGACTCAAGTCCTCGACGAATTGATACGCATGGAGATCGTTCTCCAACATATCTGTATCTGTATTCATCGTCATCACATCCGCCTTGTCGTCGTCTTCGTTGTCTTCGCCGTCCGTCCCGGGAATAATGTCACCGGGCGATGGTTCTCGGACAACGTGTTCGACTGCTTCATTTGAGTTGTCCACGTCCAAGGCATCGACGGCTGCGTTTCGTGTGGAATGGGAGGAGATCCTAGAGGTAGATGCGGTCGCAGATTCGCTCGGTCTTGATGATCGCGAAGCCGTCCCTGATCCCCCTGAACGTCCCGTCCTTTCCCCTTCATCCAAATTCAAGCTCAATCGTGCTCGTTTTGCCCGTGGTTCGCCGTTCGATGTCCCAACGGTGCGACCCGGACCCGGACCCGAACGCGAACCGGACGAAGACGAGCTGTTCAGTCCCTGGATCCCATCAATGTTTCTTCTTTCGGCGACGACACCTCGATTCCGTGATCCGCTATGAAGGGCATTGCTCGGGGCTGCGTTCAGGTCACCGGATGTTGCAGTGCTGGATCTAGATGAATGGCTACCATCGCGGAGGCGACGGCGAGGGGCGATTGAAGCGGTAGCGACGAGCGGACGAGGGACTTCGGGAGGGGATACTGATGCCGCTGTCAGATCGATGACACTGCGTCTGCCTCTACGTGTTTCCATTCTGTGTATTGGTGGTCGTTGTTCTGATAGGTTCGTATGGAGGTGATGGTGTCTTCAGCTTTGAAGCCAAGCCGATGATAGGAACGCTTTGCGGTCTTGATGAAGATTGATGGCTGAAAGGTCCTTTGGCTTTGCTGTCTTGCGTTTCGTACGTCTCTTTCGCGGTCCTCGCCTACTCTTTGATGAGCTCGGATGGGCGGCTGCAGATGTATTCCTGTTGTCGGAAAGGGAAGGTTGAGGATAAGAGGCAAATCGAACGAACGGCAGAAGCGGAAGTGGTAATGTCATGTCAATGTGCACGAATCGAGCGGTCTGGCGCGTAAGGTGGAGGTCGCTCGTCGCTCGTAGTGCGCGCAAGCTCGAAATGATGATGTCGAGGGGTTTAGGGGGTTTAGAGTAAATCTCTAAATCTCTAGAGAGCGATGAAGGCAGTGAACGGTGACGCAGGGCGAATCAATTGCTATGCACCGTCCGTATCGTCAAGGTGAAAAAACCATGATGCATGGTAAGTGCATATGTTTTACAAGTTCGCAAGTTGCATTGGTCTGCCACTCCGGATAGTTGACTGATTTCCGTTTGCATGAAATCTCCACATCGCTCGGCAAAATATTCATACTTTCCATACAGCTTCGCTTTTCCATTCTTTCCCTCATAAACTTCACTCTCCCTCCTTGTCATCCTCATCCTCATCGTCGTCATCGTCATCCGAAGATGAAGAATCTGACAAGTCTGCCATTGCAGCAGCCCGCTGCTTCCAGTCCTGTGCAGCCTGGAAGAATTTGAAGGAGGCGGGATTCGCTTCCCTTTCGTCGTCCGCGAACACCATGTCGTAGTCTGTGAGACATGATAAGACAGAGTCAGCCGCGAAGTTCTGCTCCGCAGTCGGGAAGGGTCAACTCACATTCTTCAAGACCCGATCCGTCTTCTGCCTGTCGCCATTTCTTCATGACCTTGGGCATCAGCTCTTGTACCTTCGCCAGCGATTCTACATCGCCGTGTTCCTGTTCGAATGATTTCCAAGCTTCCAGTAGAACCACCCGCTGAAACGTAGGAGATAAGATCAGCTCCTCTCACTAGGAAAAAAATCACAGCAGAGCTTGTTACATACGTTTTCTTTTTCTCCGCGGGATTTAAGTTCCTTGTATCCCCTCTCGAACACAGCCCGAGCCTTTTCTGGGCTTCCCGGATCTTCCTCCTCGTCTTCGTCATCTCCACCCAGCGTTGACGCTTCCATGAGTGCGTACGATATGTAAACCTGAGAGGATGCACGTAAGCCGCTTGTTCCACTCAAAACGCATAAATCTCTCTGCATACCTTGACGTGTCCCGTACGCTCCAGCAACCTTTCGTACAGATGTCTTGTTCTCTCACGTTCGGCTTGTGACGCTTCAAAGTCGATGAAGGCCTAATGGAACCTGCGTCAGCTCTAGATCCCCTGCAATTTCACAGAGCATTCCACTTGCCTTCCATACGACTTCAGGCATATCCAGAGATTGTTGTACAGCCAATTCGTAGATTGCGCGAGCTCGCTCCAAATCGCCCAATTCGGCCTCGAGAGCCGTCCACTGGATCCACGCCTGGCCAAGACTGGGGTCGTACTATTATACGAAGATGTATCAGCAACCATCTACGAGCGGGAGCTTGGCTGTGGCTTACCTCGAGGAACTTCTGATACAGCGTTCGGCATCTGTCAAACTCCCTCAGCTGAATCTCCATCTGAATATAATTATTGAACAATTTCGGTTTAGGACACAGGCCAATGGCCGTTCCGAACACCTTTCTTGCTGCTGTCAAGTCCAGCCGTCGGATTTCGAACAAGGCATAAGCCGTCCAGAGCTGGAAAAGACGCGGTCAGCTTGACTCCTGCGACAGGGACATGGAGGGATGTACCTTGGCGAACGTGAACTGTTTATGCGGTACGAGCTTGATAGCGGCTTTGTACACGTCCCGTACGCGGTCGAAATCCTCAGTGTCTATTTCCTCAAAAACCGCATACTGCAGCCACACTGTTGGAGATTTATGTGTTAGCTGTCTGCAATTCGATGCCAAAAACAATATCCTTGACTTACAATACTGAGTGACGTTAACGGATCAAGCAAGATGAAATCCTCAGCGAACAGTCTTTGCCTTTAGTCATTATTGAAGCTTACGATGTATCTCCTCCAAAACCTATGATCCCGAAAGATAAGCCATGAACCTTCTCGTCGATTGCAGGCCGTACGTACCGTTTTTCTGTCGCTGGCGGGACATTTGCGACCGCTCTTTCATAAACCTCCCTCACTCTATCCGGCTTCGCATCCTGCCCATCGTCCCTATCTGCGCGATAAGCATCCTCCTCCAATCGCGCCAACGAAAACCAGGCATCGTAATTCGATGGATCATGTGCCAGTTCCTCTTCGTACTGGATACGACGCTTTCCGAGAACCGTCGACTCGACACCAGCGCGATCGCCATCTGTGAAAAGGGTTGCACGGGTTAAAAGGTATGTTGCTGCAACACGCAAGTGAAATGACCTACGTTGTTTTTCAAACCGTGTGTAGGCGGTATAGACTGTGAACTTAACATTAGCCATGAAGCGCAATCGCAAAAATCCCAGCAGAAAACATACGATTGATCGATTTGGATCGCGGAAGACGAGCCAATGCGAACTGATAGAGCACGCGGTATTAGATATGTTCCCCGGAATACAAACCTCGCAAGACTCACCTTGTAAATCGTCCGCGCACGGTCAAACTCCTTCAACCTCGTCTCCATTCGCGCAAATGCACCAAACACTCCCTGTGCCTTGTCAATCTCCTCTTCCCCATCTCCAAAGAATTCCAACGCGGTCTGGAATACCTCTCTAGCTTTATCAACCTTTCCCCTATCTTCCTCGAATTTCGCCCATGCTACCCAGTTCTTCGGGATCGGTCGACATGCGATCCATCGTTCGTATATTGCTGATGCGCGGTCGTGTTCTTGATACCGTTCTTCGAGCTTGATGTACGCCTGCCAAGCCTTGTCATCCGGTTCCCAAGTCATCCATCGCTCGAACACCTGTCGCGCACCCGGCACATTCATCAACAGTTCCTCGAGGTAGACGTACTTGTACCAAAGGGTGTCGATTCGGGGCAACAAGGTGACGGCTCGATCAAAAACATTTCGAGCATGTTGGACGTTCCTCGCTTTCAGTTCCACTTCAGTGTACTTCAGCCAAAGATCTACTGATCTCGCGTCTACGTCCAAAGCTCTTTCGAAGACCGACCGAGCCCTATCGTATTCATTCTGCGAAGCTTCCCATTCAGCGTACTTGATCCAATCCTTTATCGACTGTCGACTGTATCGGATTCGCTCTTCGAATTCCTTCCGCTTTCGACCACGGTATTCGGTCAATTCCTCGAAATCCTCGATACGTTGCTTCGGAGCCTTGAAGCTGTCTTCTTGTCTTTCATGGGCCTCTCGCAAAAGTTGCTCCGCAGTGATCTAAAAGGCAGACATCAGCATCGGTAATAAGCTGAACATGCGACCTCGTGCGTACCTGGATAGCTGCGGCATTCCTGTTTTTGACGGCCGGAGCCCTGTTGTTTCTGCCAGACATTCTGACCGGACGCTGTTTGGAAAGGCGCTTGTCAAGGCAACAAGTAGGGAGATCAGCCAAGCTGGAACACCATAAACCAAGACCGTTCGATTGTCATCCTCTAGCGCGACTGAGCGTGATGGGCGATCGACAGCTCGGAAGCGACGAGCCTGATATTTGCGTCGACAGGGAAATTTCTATGCGAGAGACGACGAGTATATAATCGTCGCACAATGCATATCATCTTTAGGGTGTTAATCGCTTCCACAGATTCGCCGGTTGTCGTTACGTCTTCTTGCCCTCGACTCAAGTTCGTTTTAAGCTCTTTCGTTGACAGGCGAACGGACGGGACGCCGCACAACCGGCTTATCCACATCGACAACGTCAAGTGCTCACAACCAGCACTTACAACCGCCACTGTCTATTCACGACGTGTCTTGCCTTTCTAATCCAATGGTGTCACGGTATCGGGGAAACGGTGGCGAGAAGGATCTATCCGACACGTTCGAGAGCTTTTTTTGCGCGGCTTTACATACTCTTTAGTCGGAGTTCCTGGAGTCGGCGGGAGAGCTCGAAACTAGTTGCCTATTCTCTCTCTGTTACGAGGAGAGGTACGACGGACGATGGATGTACAAATCTTAATGTAGTTTTCCTCTATTCTTATTCCATGATTCGATATGTTTCACTCAGCTTCAGCTTAATGAAAGACGTCGATGTCAAACGCCCAGCTTGTCCAAAATAGTGACGGAGAGCCTTTCGTGTCTTTTCCGCCTGGTAACGTAGTGGTTGAGAGACGCAAGAGTCTTATGAGTATGCCCGAATTGTGTCATGCAGTAAAGGTATATATACAGCACTCCATTATCTACAACTTTGAACGACGATATTACAACAAGCAGTACTCGCCAGATACATCTTTGAATCGGACGGAGAAGCGGCGACCCCCTCCCAAGGAAAAGCATCATGAACACATCACGACGCTTCCCTGTCATCCGCTCACGTCGTACGCGTCCCATTCGTGACTTCCCCTTCCCCTTTGCAGACCTTTCAATTCGAAGACATCGATTGTAGCTGTTCCTTGACGGCCTTGGCCCGTTCTGCGCGTGAGACTTGCGCAGGCAAAGACTGGAGGGTTGAAAGGGAAGTAACGGGAGTCAGCGTGCTTGCGGCTGTCCCGGAAATGAAAAATAGGTGGAGACTCACCTCTTGTAGTGTTTTCATATTCGTTATGGCGGAGCGGTAGGTCTCCAACACCTCAGCCCTTCTCGGCAGGGGATCTGAATAACGCTGACCGTTCAGCTGTATCCAGTTTTGAGACGCAAGAACTGGAAACTGACCTGTATATAGCTCTTCATCAACCTTGATCTCCTTCTGCTTCTTCTCATCCTCCTCTACGTCTTCATCCGCAGGATACCATTCCATCCCATGCCGCATCTCCTCAAGCTGCCTCTCCAATTCCCTGATCGCTTTCGGAACACCCTTGCGTCTTTCCGCGGTATTTGTGGCCCATTCTACTTGTTGCGCATTGAGACCAAACATCTTGGCGTCGAGGGATTGGTCGAATGGTTCCGTCACTATGATGGGGAGATGGGTTAGCGGTCAGAGATGTAGGGGAAGGGGGAAGGGACATGCTTTCTAGGTATTCCTCAAAGTTGTGGCCGTTGACTTGAAGATTAGGTACAGCCAGACTGAACGTTTCCTCCATGATCTATGAAGAAGGAGTTGTGTAACGAAAAAGAATTGTGAGCCACAGCACATGATTACGATTTGGTAACAACACACCTTTTGTATCCTTCTCGTCACCTGTTTGCGCAACTCGCGATTCTCATTCCTCCCTGGCTGATTCAGTTGCTCGTCCACCAGACTATCGACAACGCTCTTCAGATTCTGACGAACTCTGATCCAGTCTTTCTCCTGCTCAATCACGATTCGATTTGGTTCTTGGGATTCCATCTCGTATGCGCAAATTCGAGTTTCGGCGTTGATGGGATGACAAAGGGGACCGAATTGACGCAATGTGAAGTCTCGCGATGGTAGGTCGTCGCTGTTATCGATCTCGTGGCTCGCGTTCTTCCTCGAATTACTTTGAGAGCTCTGTCGTGCCTAGCAGGTGAATTCGAAGCACCAAGACCACTATACCTTAAAGATTGTTTTGAATGTTGTCACACCACCGACGACGAAGCACTGAAACCGAACATTTGCTTCCGCAAGCCAGAGTCGATCGCAAATATTTGGGACGAGAACATGTTGCTTGATCAAGCATCGTCCTCTTCCAGTACTCGTACTTCCAATAAATTCTGGACATCCTCCTAGACTTGTACTCCTCCTAGACCCTGAACCACTTTCGACTCAACACTATGGCGGAACCTACCAGCGCGGCGGCAACCTCAGCACCTTCGACCGAAGCTACCACTTCGCAACCACCCAAAGATGGAAAGGCAGACAAGAAGGAGCCCGTGGTAATCATCTGCATCGGTATGGCTGGTTCTGTGAGTGTTCGCGGAGTCTGCGGCGTCTTCATACAATGCCGGCTCGTAGACAACACCTTCTCACACAATCCGTTACTTCAATGGTATAGGGCAAAACGACATTGATGCAACGTCTCAACTCGTACCTACATAGTCAAAATCAGCCCCCATACATCCTCAACCTAGATCCTGCCGTTACACATATGCCCTACGAAGCGAACATTGACATCCGTGATACGGTGGACTATAAGGAGGTCATGAAGCAGTAAGCATAGGTCCAGCGTTACACTTCCGTGCTCTGTTTACGGAATCATGAATTCGGGTTTGTAGGTATAATCTAGGACCGAACGGTGGTATCTTGACAGCACTCAACTTGTTCACAACGAAGTTCGATCAGGTGTTAGGATTTGTGGAGAAGCGCGCAGAGACCGTAGAGTACGCATATCTCCCGCATAGACGAGTCCCCATCAGCGATCAATATTAATCCTCCTATCCCCATAGCCACATTCTGATAGATACACCAGGGCAAATCGAAATCTTCACGTGGTCCGCATCAGGGTCGATCATCACCGAGGCTATAGCATCTTCTTTACCGACAGTCGTGGCATACATCATTGACACACCGCGAACCATTGCTCCAGCTACGTTTATGAGCAACATGCTCTACGCCTGCTCGTGAGTCCTTCTTCCCACCTCGATCCGAATAAAATGCTGAACCGCGTGCCTCCAATAGAATTCTGTACAAGACAAGGTTACCATTCATTCTGGTTTTCAACAAGACCGACGCACAGCCACACGACTTTGCCATTGACTGGATGCAGGACTTTGAGGCTTTCCAACGTGCACTTGCTACCCACGGCCGAGATCAGAATGGTGAACCGACGTATATGAATAGCTTGATGTCTAGCATGTGTCTGGTGCTGGATGAATTCTACTCACATCTAAGAGTCAGTATTTCCGTGTTCGTTATCCTTCGGTAGATGGGCCTTTTACTCATTGTCTGGCTGGATCTGCCTTGATTGCGATATAGGCAGTTGGTGTCAGCGCCATGACTGGTGCAGGGATGAAGGAGTTCTTCGAGGCCGTCGACGAGGCCAGGCAGGAGTACATGACGTAAGAATCACGCGACCAGGGCCCAAATTTGGCGTTGACTCGTCGCTTATATGTTGCAGGGATTACAAGCCCGAACTGGACAGAAAAGCCAAGGAGAAGGCGAGTATTCGGTCGCTATCCACTCGTTCTCCACGTCATTGACTGGGAATGAACTCATCTCTTTAGGCGGACAAGAAGGAAGCCGAAAAGCAAGTTCAGCTCGAGAAACTCATGAGGGATATGCAAGCTCCCGGCGCCGGGTCGTCAAGAGGAGCAGGAACAGAACCGGGCGCTAATCCGTTTGGTCCGCACGGACGAAACGATCGCGAAGATGCGTAAGTACCCTTCGTCTGCCAATGGTCGAATATGCCTAATCTATCTATGCCTGTTCTGCAGACACTATGATGCTGGAGGTTACGAAGACGACGAGAACGAAGAGGATATGGAGAATGACGACGAGTTCGGGTCAGATGCTGAGCGTGGTAAGTGGTACTGGAAATGTTCGAGGTTTCAGGTTCGCTCATAATGCCCGCCTTTTGTTGCACATCGCAGAGGATCCCGGACCGAGACGGACGCGCCCTGCTCAGGGCGACAACATGGGCTCGTTCCCGCGTCCATGAGGATAGGCCGTTCTGCCCTATCGCCTGAAGGACATGTATGATTGTCTTTTGGTGTTCATGGAGCACAACGATGAACGATAGCAGGCTGGCAATCAGCATCTCCCTTATGGACTCTCAATGACAGTTTCCCCATCTGCCGAGTATTTGATGAGTTTCTGTCAATGTGCACGGGGTTCGTGTCAGGCCAGATTTGATCCTCCGTGGAACAATATCGTCACTTACACCTCCAGCAGCTTCCCAAGCCTTGCTGACTGCCTTTGTATGACTTCCGAACGCCAATAGTTTACGCTTTGAAACGTCGTCGCTGTCGTAAAAGTTGATTCGAGTGGTTGCTAACAACCTGCCTGTATTGACGCAATTTGCACGGTTAGACCTGGGCCTCACAGCGAAAGACAGTGGCTTGAAACGTACCGAGCTTGACCACCTCTCCCTCGATCACAAACTCGTCACCGATCTTCCCCGCTGGACGAAGAAACTCGGTCTGGATGTTGGTGGAAACACCAGTTGGTGGTGGAAGGCCAGATGTCGTCAAGGCCAAAGAGGCCATCGAGTCCGTAAGCTGTAGAAAGACATTTGTGTGAGTCGAGACGGTAGATTCGGTGTTGCCCAAGAGACCACAGGCTCGCGCACCGTTAGAATAACACCGCCATGGACAGTCTATTCAGCGGGTAGGGCCATCAGCAAGATGTTAGCTGGAACACTAGACCTGTCCAACTGAGAAGAGCTTACCATAAACTTGTTGACATGCCCCCTCTCTACCGGTAACTTTGCTTGCAAGAATCCCGGTCTCGCCTGAGTGAATTCCAGCTGCAAATGGATACCGTATCAGCAAAGCCGACCCAGAACGCAAAGACGGAGCACGGTGACTCACATTGCTCAAGACACGCCAATCATGACCTATGTATGGAACGGTAAGAGCATATAGGGAAGACACCTACTGGATACTTGCCTTGAACTTTCATGGATCCTTGCCATGCCTATCGCCAATGGGCGGTGTGCGTCAGTATCCGATGCTCGGATGGTCTAGCTGAGGTCCACTCACTTCTTTGACAGCTCGCATACATGCCATCGTTTGATTGCTTTTCCTTTTTGCGAATCGATTATCGGATGATTGTTCGTCTGGGAACCTTTGAGTGGTGAGTGGTCGACAAACTCAACTCTCATTCGCATTCCGCTGTATAAGTTGGCTGGGACTCGGGTATAGAAATCTGTATGGGATATCGCGTGTCTCCGCGCTCCGCTCCGGTTAGTCTCGCGGATTCAAGGATTCAGGGACTCAAGGACTAGCAAATCGCTGTTGCGCTTGACGAGGGGCTGGTAGATGCAGACTACCATTCGCCGTTGAGTGCTCCTGTCTATCTTCCGTTGTCAAGACGTATCTAGCCTGGCAAGCTAATGGCCTCTCGAAATCACACACCTCGCCAATGCACAAGCAGGACTGCAGGAGCAACCCGGCGATAAGAGTTTAGGCTCTACCTAGAGTATAGCCTCTTCATTTTGTCTGAACAGAGCGAGAATACAACTTTTCAAAAGCCTGTAAAACCGTCTATATGAGAAAGTATCGTGGTTTCTCCTAAGTGCTCTTCAATTCGGGAGCAGTGGTACCCTTGGCGATACCCTTGTCTCCGGCGTAGACCTGGTTGGAACCCAATTCCTCTTCGATTCGGAGGAGCTCGTTGTACTTGGCAACTCGCTCGGATCGACAGGGCGCACCGGTCTTGATCAGACCAGTCTTGAGGGCGACAGCCAAGTGGGCGATGTAGACGGACTCGGTTTCACCGGATCGGTGGGAGGTCATGATTCCCCAGTCACCGGATTGAGCGAGTTGGACGCTGAACATGGCAAGTGACGGATCAGTTTATGTACTGCCGCAACCAGAATCACTAAAACTCACGCTTGGATAGACTCGGAGATGGTACCGATCTGGTTGATCTTCAACAAGAGACCGTTGCAGGCCTTCTTTTCAATGGCAGTCTTGATTCGCAAGGGGTTGGTAACGGTCAAGTCTGTGAAGGGTCTGTTAGATGCGGCCCAGGAACCCAGTAGCAAAGCACGACATACCATCACCGACGACTTGGCCCTTGCCAGTAGTCGTGAACTTGGTCCAAGCCTCCCAGTCATCCTGGTCGAAGGGGTCTTCGATGGAGACGATGGGGTACTTGGCGATGAGGTCGTGGTAGTGCTGACCGAGTTGTTCACCCGTCAACCACTTGGAGGGATCAGAGTTGGGGTTCTAAGAATGGGAGGAATGATTAGACGTTGTCTCCAGCGGCATAGTAGCAGTAACTCACCTTGAAGTCGAGATCGTACTTGCCATCCTTGTAGAACTCGGACGAGGCAACATCCAAAGCGATGGTGACCTTTCCTTCGTGACCAGCAGCCTTGATAGCTTCAACCAAAAGCTCGAGCGAGTCCTCGGCACCCTTGACGGAAGGAGCGAAACCACCCTCGTCTCCGATAGCGGTATCAGCCAAGCCGTACTCCTTCTTGATGATGCTCTTCAAGGCGTGGTAGACCTCGGTACCCATCTTCATGGCCTCGGTAAAGCTGGAAGCTCCGGTGGGCAAGATCATGAATTCCTGGAAGGCGAGACCGTTACCGGCGTGGGAACCACCGTTGATGACGTTGAAGGAGGGGGTGGGGAGAACGTAGGGAGCCTTGACACCGGCGAGTTCGGCCAAGTGTTGGTAAAGGGGGACACCCTGCGGATAGCAGAAAATGTTGGAATATCAGTCTTTTGCGTGGGATGAAGCATGCACACGACACGAACCTTTTCAACAGCACCGGCTTCGGAAACGGCCATGGAGACACCGAGAATGGCGTTGGCACCCAACTTTCCCTTGTTGGGGGTACCATCCAACTTGATCAACAAGTCATCAATCTCCTTTTGTTGAGTGACAGTCAAGCCAGAGTTGATCAATGCCTTGGCGATGATGTCGTTGACGTTGGCAACGGCCTTTGATACACCCTTTCCAACGTAGGCAGATTTGTCACCATCCCGCAACTCGACGGCCTCGTGGACACCGGTGGAAGCACCGGAGGGGACCTGGCTTCGGAATCGACCCTTTTCGGTGTGGACGTCGACTTCGACGGTGGGGTTACCTCGAGAGTCGAAGATCTAGAGGAGAGGAGTGTGAGCGAATGGAACGGGTGATGATGCGCGTTTCTCTGATGGGAAAGGGACAGCTATAGAATTGCAGCGCAGCTTACTTGTCGGGCGTGGACCTTTGTGATAGACATTGCAGAATGAAGTATGAATGGGGTTTGTGGGATCCAACGAGATGACAGTATGATCAGGCAGAGAGGAATATGATATAGAGGATGGAGACGCTCTGGCTCTGGCTCTGGCAACTAGTCGCTAGTCGCTGGTCCGGAAGCTGACAAGTGTCCCCCAATGACGCGTCAGCAGCCCGCGACCAAGCGCGGAGTACACCTTCATGATTTCATACTGCTACTAACCGCTGCTGTCTTTCACAACCTGCTGACTGCTATACCACACAGGGAATAAACTGTGCAATCCACAGCGAGGGAAAGCGTCGACACACAGGCTGCTATTACCGGTTTAAGCCGATCCAAACTTCACAAAATCTGCGACATCCGAACGTTCTCAACGCACTCGACCACCCGAAATCTCGCTTTTTTCCTTGCGCTTTTTTCGGGCGTCTTATCTGCGCTTAGCTACAGTGCCTTCCCCAACAAACAAGCACAGTCTTGCTAGAAGAAACAGCTTGAGCCAATGGTAGCTGACAGAAAAAAAAATCAAGCAATCAAGCAAATAGCTGCTGTGGCGAGGATGTTTTCATTCCATTTCACTATACCCCCTACTCTTTACGTTTGTAACCGCTGGCTGATTTAGGCATTGGATATAATGGGCATGGGAACCACTTGGGAACCGCACCGCTATAGAGTTTTACCGGGACGGATATCCCTGTGCCACTTGTGCCACTCCGTCCTTCTCCGTCCGGCCAACCTTTTCCTGTAAAGTACGTCCGAATTGCGCCGGAAGGGCTTGCCGAGAGGTGGAAAATGACGTGTCAGAGCCACTTACCCGGTGTCGCTCACCCGTATTTCCATTTCCTCGTCGACTTGTTGGTAACAGCTTCAAAGAAGTTCATGGGTGGAACGTATCGGATTTGCTGAACCCATGACGCGGATCAATGCATCGCAATTACGAGACTTGGGCATTGTGCTCACAGCGGCGTCTGTCCATCATTTTTATCGACTCAGCTACATCAACATGCGACCGAAATCGTAGTTTGCCCAAAGTTGCAAAGCAAAAAGTGCCGTCTGTATCTGCGGCGAATAGCAAGACCTTGGATTCATGTAGATGATGTAGATTAAGCTGAGGCTAAATATGAGGCCGGCGTGGAATTTGCTACATCGCGGCAAGGAGCACCATTCTCCTGTGATATTCGCGATATCGCTCCACCTGTCGCCACTATTCCAGAACGTCCTGACAGGGTTTCATCATCTAGCATTACTCACTTGCTGTCCACAAGATGTCAACGATGTTGTTGTGCGCTGCATCATGATTCGCAATACCCAACAAGCAGTGCGGTTTGGGACGACGCCTTACCCTCCGAAACCGTCGAGTCTGATCAGTCGCAATCTTGGTGAAGGAGGCATACGGTTGACGGAATGGCTGCGTCCCAGACAGATGTGAAGTTGTGGGACAAACTTGAGCGCTTGAGCAGAAACGAAGTCATAGGACATGTGCGCCGAGTTCGTGCAAGCAAGTCCAGAACACGATACGCGAACAATGTTTGCAGAAATGCAAGGACATCCCTTGGTCGTTCGCACGGTGGCATTCCACTAACATGTGAACGTACGTCTGAAATGTGGCAGATCGGCAACTGTTGGCATTCGGATGGGCGGGAGGGGTCGTTGCTGTCGGGAAGACCGTTACTGCCCATCCCTCCGTCGCACCCATCACTTTAGCAGGATGGCCGCAAGTCGAGGTTTTGCTACAGCACCTGCCGCCGGGCGACACATCGATACAGTTCAAGGGACAAATCGCAGACTGTGAGCCTTCCGTTTGTGCGTTCGGTGGCTACTGCCTGTCATTCGCGTTTGTCTTGGTCGTCCTTGAAACCTTGGCAACAGTGCGGGCCCGTTCTTGTCCGCCGGGAGGTGTAGTCCCAAATTGAAGGGGATCGACGATTCGACAGTTACTCCAATTCGCGAGCTCTGGGACACCCAGGTGTAGATATCAGCGTGTGGTGACATGTGGTATGGCAGAAAGGGAAGAGGATGCAACGACGAGGCCAACCCAATTGCCGTTCTGGGGCCACAACTTTCTGAGATAGATGCATGAAGAGCGGCGAGCGACTGAGAGCATATAAGTGGTGGCGAGACCATCCGCTGCTGAGTGATTCATGGTACTTTCGCCATTTGTCTAATATCCATGATTCACCAATACAGGAGTGCTATTGAAAAGTATCCGCGAGGTGTTTCTACTTGTGGATGCGTGTATGAAATCGTGTCGATTCTTGAAACGAGTCACGAGTGCAGTCAACTACTTGCCATGAGGCATTGGCTTGTTGTCGAGCCACCTTTGGAGCATATCCAGAGATGCTACCGGCTGATCTTGAGGAACCTGCACAACCAAACGAAGTGACTCGTCAGCAACCAATCACAAGAGTCGGAATGTGTTCGAATACTGTCACTCACCATGTGACCAGCATCGTAGACCGCCATGAAAGCGACGTTTCCAGCACCCTTTCCGGCGGACCTGACATAACCCGTCTCCTTCTTGTCAGAATCGATAAAGGGCGTGGCAGTCGAGTTGAGGAACTCCTTGTTGTATTTGGTGGGGAGAACATCCATCCATTGCTCGTTTCCGATGACTGTATGCCAGGTATTAGCCTGTGGTACAGAGATCCACGGAGAAGCATTATCATATGAGTCGACTTACAGTTACACATAAGATCATACACCCCGGCGTAGATCAAAAGTCGAATGCCATCGTCCACGAGCGGAACCAGGAGCAGACTGGTCTCTCTCATGACGTCGCCAGCGAATAGGAAGTTTCTGTTGATGTCCATGTTGCAGCTCTGGAACTTGACCTCTTTCGGTGCACCGAGCGCTGAAAATTCGCGATTTCGATATCAGCGCCCCTATTTCAGGACAGGATGTGCCGGACATACCATTCCTGACTTCAGGGGAATTCATGTACTCTTCGATCCAGCCCATTTGTCGGTAACAAAGCTAGGACGCCGGAAAGTCGCGCTATCAGCTACTAAAATCGTGAGGGAATGAATCGTTCCGCTTACAGGTCCGTCAGCCGTTTCGTCTCTATTGCACGGCCTTCTCGTATCGTACATGTTCAGACCGAGCTCTTGCAGCTGTCCAAAGCCATTCCAGCAGATGAGCTCGGCAGGTACACAGGTGAACTTGGACTTGGTCCTTTCCGCGCGAGATTAGCTGCTATCGATTTACGCGCGGGAGCAAATGGTGGGACCCACTTGAAACAGCTCTGCGCCAAGCTCTGACATCGGGCCATCTTGCTCCTCAAGCTCTGGCATTCAGGACCTTGCGAATCGTTATAGACGGCGTATTTGCTATCACAAGCATACGTAGGTACCGAGCCGAACTGGATATCTGGCTGAGATAGCCCGTTGCCGATGAGTACGGACTTCAGATTTAGGACCGGGAGCGGTCGAATTGAGGCGTCGAGGCTGAGAAGATGCTTGTTCTGCGAGTGGATGACATGGGCGATATTGGGGAGGTAGGTTCCTGGAGCGGATGTAGGTAAATACAAGCAATGGCAGAGGAAAGAGAAAACTCACCGGCGTAAGATTCTCCCGAGATGTGGAAGTCGTTCTTTCGATATTTGCCGTACTGAGGCCGACGACAAGGTCAGCATAGGTAGGATTGATACGAGCCCTAACTCGACATACCTTGCCAACAAACAGAGTCAAGAATGCATACACATCCTCTGCTGCCGCGGGAGAATTGTTGACTTGTTCATCCTCGGAATAAGAGTAGCCAACACCGACGGGCTGATCCAAGAAGATGACGTTGGCCTTGTTGGTCCAACTGTACGGGTTGTTGGTAACGGTGACCTTGGCGTCCTTGCTCTCCTTGGCAACCTGACACGGCCCAAGCTCGAACAACAGACCAGTCGTGGAACTGCATCCGGGTCCACCGTTCAACCAGAGCACGAGCGGATCCTCGGAAGGCGACGATCGGGATTCAAAGAACCAGAAGAAGAGATGCTTGGTCTCGGAGATGTCGAGGTAACCAGAAACTTGCTTGATGTTGGGGTCGCAGATGGATGGGTGAGCGGCTCGGTGCGACTCCGAGGTGATTCGGAGGCGGTAGGAGGGATGGGAAGGATGGGTGAGAGTGTCGTCTGTAACAGCGGGAATAGTGTTAGCCAGCCCACTATCGCCTGGTGCCGTTCCAGCTCACAGAGAATCCCATCTTGTTGAACGCTTCCAATCTTGATGCCTTCGAACACTCCTTCGTCATCTCGAGCAACATCGGTGTTCCACCATTCGTGAACAGAATCAAAGACTCGACCCGCAACGGAGGGAATCAAGCCCTGGGAGTCGAGAGCGTTGGTGAGGGGAACTGTGGGAACAGCTGCGACAAGGGAAGCCGCGAGGACGGCGGAAGAGAGTAGAGAGTACCGCATGATGGACGTCGTCAATAGCGGTGGTGGCAAAAGAGCTCTCGTCAAGCCATGCAAATCATACCCGGTTAAATCAGAGAGGGGCGAACAAAGGAGGACCACGCTTGGACGTCCTCTACCCATCGGCGATCGCCGCGCGTCTGCCCTTTAGGGTAATTCTACCGCCAAGCTTATGTCAGTCTGTGACTGTCCAACCCGTGCAGCATTACTGTAAGATGGCCAAGGGACGACAGCGCATTCACAGATGAAGCTGCAGATCTGGGTGCTGCGCTTAGTGACGCTGGTTTGTGCCCATAGGTTCTTCTTGTGCATGTCTCCCATGGAACGCAAACCTTGATCAAGCTCGCACTGCATAGTAGACATGACAAACGCCTTACATCTTCTACGCAAACGTTGTCCAACCGCTGGACTGATCTCCACTCTCCCACTTCCTAACTACTACCGGCTCATCGACATCCAATCCCAATTTGGTATCCTCATTCTGCTGTTCCTCCGGGGTGGCGTCGTTATCGCATGGGCGGGGTCTCCGCCTTTTCGTGCTATTCTTCCTGCTTGTCCGCTCGTCGTGTCCGGTGCTGATCTTGTTTCCCGTTTCGCGGAGGGCTTGGGCTAGAGCTGCGAAGCCCAAGGACTGGCAACCTTCCTTGCTGTAATTTCTCGCCAATTCCGGACGCAGTTGAAGATCGTCCACATCGTCACTCGACAACTCTCTGTTCGGGACAAACTCAGGACTCCAAGGTGATAATTTCGGGCTATGGTTGACTGAATTCCGTGCCGTCGAATCGACGCTGGTTACATGCCCCGGTTTATGAGCGCGACTCGGCACGGCCGGTGGTTTCCTCTTGTGAGTAGGCGTCGAACTCGGGCCGACGGCTGTGCTGGAATTCGACAATTCAGCCGCATGTAAGTCACTGAATCGATTATTCACACGTTGATCCCGTGCTCCAATGATAGTGTTGGCTTCATAGATGCCGATTTGCCTAGCCATAACCTGTTCTTCGCCGGAGCGGAATCCATGTGCAAGAGACGGCTGAGAACCGGACATGGCTTCCGGCGAAGTGAACTGCATCCAGCGATCCACAGGGGAATGGCCAAAACCCGCCGCAGCCGTAGCTCCGCCGTCATGGCTGACTGAACCGATCCGCCTCCCAGCAGCTGAAACCATGAGGGATCCATTGTCGGAGACCCCCGACTCTGAAGGATCGTATAATGAATCCGGCGATCCCGATTCCTGTAGAGCGGCGTCCCGGTGCACGGACCGTTTCTTTCCTCGATCTTTCTCTGGAGTTGCATCGGAAGTGACGCTACGTGCGTGTTTTCTGCTTGTCGGCGGTAAGGCTCCGGCTACATCTGTTAATGACAGATTGGGATGCCTCGTGTCTATCTTGAGTTGCCGAACGTGAGTTTTGTGTAACTTTGGCATGTCCTCCGCACTGGATGATGAGTTTTGTTTAGATGACATAGGACCAGGCTTGAGCGACGCAGAGCTCACCTCTGACTCCTGCCAAGTGTTCGGTTGGCAGAGTTCTTCCGCTGTGGTATGGGCACACCGTTTTCATCCGCGACCTCGATGCTGACGCCGTGCACCGGGATCGACTCTCCTCCGGTCTGGATGCCGACAGGAGCGATATTATCCTTCCCGTTACCCCAATCTGCATGCAGACATCGTTCGACCAGTCGCTTTGTCGTAGGGTTGATTTCCTTGATGTGACTGTTTGATATCAAGCTCAAAAGGACAAGCCGGATCTGCGCGTGTTTGTAAGGGCATTGTCTAAGCTGAGTGTTCGTGAGAAGGGGATGTAGCACGCGAAGGTACGTATGACGGAGCTGTAGAAAAAAATGTGATCAGTATCGCTTTCATTTAAGACTGATAATATCCTTACCGCTTCACTCTCTTCCGGGAGATCGACGAGTTCTCGAATGAATACGTCCACCAAAACACGAAGGTCGTTTGTGAAAAAGTATTCCTGCGTTCCGTGTGTTGTGAAGAGTAGATACAGTATCTTGAGAATCAAGAGCTGTACACAAAGGTCTTCCGCGTTGTCCTCTGCGACGCGAATGGGTACATCAGTTCTGAAAGGGCACAGGCAAATAAGACTTCAACTCACGTGATCTGTTCAACATGAAGATGATATTCTCTCCAAACGTCTTGCTATGACCCAGGCGGCGCATGAGAACGCTAAGCACCCTATTGTCCCTTTTGCTCTGTTCCTCTCGTTCCTTGGCTTCCCTGTCTGTATGGTCTCGTTGATTGGCGACCGCAGCACTGGAATACGAAGACAATGAGCCTGGTAGCGGTGAATGACTGTTACTATGAGCGCGATGGTGATTTCTTGGCTGTCCATCTGACCGAAGACTGACGATGGGAGACGTTGGCACTGGCGATGTCGCTGTGATCGTCGGGTGTGCCAAGGCACTAGTGTGGTGGACCGATGACACCATGAATTGCTCGTTCAATGCGACCTATGTAGAATCGGATGAGACCCATGGCACGTGCACAGAGACGGAAATCCGCCTACAATCAACCGAATTATGGCGTAATTCAAGACCTCATCGGTATCCCGAGTGACCTCTACCATTTCGAATAACCTGTCTATGAACAAGTCATCGAAGCCATCTGCGAAGCAGTCATGATCAGATTCTGCGCAGACCTCTCTTTTCGACTTTACTTACCGAGCTCCGTGAAAGTCAACTTCTGCACCCGACATACTTCATACATCAACAGGGCAGCTGGAAGCCGTAACCGGGCTTCGATCGGCTGTAGCAAACTGGTGCCCGAATAGGCCTGTTGTGCGCAGTAATGGCGACATGAGCCGATGCATGAAACCAAGAGGCAAAGACGCAACTTACATCCTCGCACTCAACGATGATGATATCACAGAGGCTGGTCAGCAACTTCCTCCACTTTCGATGTGACCTGAAAACAGAGGGATGCTTGTGGCCATAGAATCGGAGGATGTTGTATAGGATATATAGGGTATGTGGGTTGGTACTCTACAAATCATACGATGATGGAATCAGCCACACGCAAACAAGATTTCTTGAGGTACATACGTTTTCTGCGCCGGTCATGATCATATCGATCATTCGTTCCGAATAATACCTGAACAGATCTGATTTGACCAGCATCGCGAGCGCTTGCTGATGCTCTCCGGCCGTTTGCATGTAGAGATCTGGGGGGTGCTTGAGATCAGATCGTTCCTGCAAAGCTTACGTCGGACCGTCAGCGAGACTCACCATGATACCTAGATAAGATAGAAACGTAAAGTCGAAGAGTGTTGTCGAGTTCCACAAGTTTTGGAGAGTCGGGTAGATCCAGCACCTGATCGAGCTCTGAGTTCCGTAAGAACCAGTTAAAATGAGCGTGGAAAAGCGAAGGTTGTCAGCAAAACTCGACCGATTCAGGAAGCTGATCCAATCCTACCATTCCAGAACTCATCCCTATCCTTTATGTCATACGGCAGAATATCAAGATCCATGGTGCTAGTAGAGCGACAGGCCTTTTCGAAGTGATAGCGAGTAATCTCAAATCTACGAAGGGCTGTCGTTCCTGCTGATCATGGATGTTTCCGCCCTTCCACTACTTCTACGTTGAGCCTGTCGAACCGAGCGGTTGTTGACTGACTCGAGATAAGAGTCTTTTGCAGAGTTGATCATGCCCTCTGGATATCTGAATCGGAAATCGAATCGTGTCCTGCTGCCTTATCCTCTTGGCGGGATCGTTTCCATGATATCGTCAGCGTATGCCGGATTGCGTGCCGCGCCGGTGAGATCAGATGATCGTTCAAGGGAGCTTCTGTACTAGGCTTGACGATTTACGTCCTACGAATCGGTATCCCTGGGTCTACGCTGATATCCTACCTCACATACCTAATCCGAACTAGATCTCTCCAAGTCGCAACATCTCCGGCTGCGTCTTGGCTCGAGGCGGCTGTTCATGTTCGTTCGAACCTCGGTGTTTCGGGTCGGCGTTCCGACCTCGCCGAGAGTTGGTTCACGAAGGACCTCGATGGGTTCGCTGGCTGCAAGTCTGCAACAAGTCGACGGTGCGCTTGAGTGATTATGCTGATGTTACTCGGTGGCGACATCTTCGGAGGAAACCCAGAATGACCGGTATTCTGGAAATACTATGCATTCACGGATACAAGCCATGCCTGATGCGACGTCGCGCTCTACAAAATACATCGCGCTTTTAGACCAATCGATGTTACAAAGATGTTGATACATGCGGCGACTTCAGCTGCAGGTATCCGGCTGGACATCCACTGCAAATGAGTCTTTCCATTCTATCCTCCTACCAAGCGGATCAAATCCAAAACGCTCCTTCTATAACACATAGCGCCATGCTAGCTTTTGATTCGTCAAGTACCCCTCGTTCTTGACCATGCACTCTACCCCAGTGAACCCCTGCAAAGGTTTCAACAAACCCATTCCCTCTGTTGCATAGTCTATCCTGATACCAGCGGGTTTTGAGGCAGACTGGCTTGATTGGGCCTTTTGTGAACCGCCAATGGAGCCGACCGCCAAGTAGACGATGCTGACAAATGGCGTTTTGCTGATGTTTGGCTCTTGCGACGTGGAGATCGAGGATGGCGGAGAAGGGCGACCCCGTCTAGGGCGTATATCTATCGGCTCATCCGATCTGGTGGTCTGTCCCTTATCTTCAGACCTGCATCGCCGGTAAACACGCCTCCTACCAGCGTTTCGCCCGAATGAGCCGGACCAAATCCAGGACTATATTCGCCGATCGGTTGTGCAGCATACGAAGCTGGAACGCCTCCCGTAGCACCAGAACTAGGTGATCCATGGGTGATGCCGTGAGCAAGAGGCCTGGATATAATTGGTGGAAAGGATGGTGGACCGGACACGTTCTTGGCATGGTGTGGCGGGACACCGTAACGATGATACGCATGTTCGGGAGCTGAGATCGACGTCTGCAGCATGTTTGAGCTGCCGATCAACGGCAGGAGCGGCGGCGACTGATCCATATTCGAAGCATAGTGCCGATTCGGTCCTGGGTTTCCGTAGCTTGGCCCATAGTTTTGCGTAGGATCGTTGCCGCCGGGCGTAGCATCGGAATACTGCGACTGACCCCCACTTTCCGTTTTCACCCCGATAGTCAGGGATGGAAGATTGAAGGACAAACTACGAGACGGTAAGTCTTCATTGATGGGTGTTATCGTAATTGGCACGGGATGACCACCAGCTCCAGATCCGCCGAACCGGTTAGCGATCCCTGGCGCAGCGGGAGCCGGCATTGGGTGATTCGATCCTTGCAATTCGTGTAATCGCGCTCTGAGCTGTTCATTTTCGATCCGCAGTGACCGATTCTCCTCTATCAGCATATTGTTTTGGGACATGGCTGCCTCGTGTTCGCCCGACATGCCATTGCCTGCCGCTGAGAAAGGAGGATGGTTCCCATCTGATGTTTGATTGCGTGTCAGGCTCCGGACGTGATTCTGCAACGCCAGCACCGTTTCCTCCAGCTGATATCAACCTCGATATATGCTCAGTTCGAGTCTGAGGTATTCGCAGAACTTCACTCACGTGTTTCACATGCGCCTTTCTTTTCTCTCTGTGCCTCTTCTGTGCTTTGGCATTTCGTGTTCTGCCGTCATACTCTTCGTCCCCTGATTGGCCTGCGGTTCGTGGCTGCCCAACTCCCGTTGACCGTGGAAAGGAAGTTCCACCGGTAGGCATTACAGGTGAAACTGAGCTTTGGTACATGTGCGTTGATTGTTGTGGATCTGAGGACATGGCTCCAAAGTGGGCTTGGGCTGTATGTCCTGGCTGACCCCATGGTAGCGGCGACTGATTGCTCGAGTACGGTACTAGGCCAGCTTGACCGGAAGGGAAACCGTACGTGTTACGGGAATCATACGCTCCCGTTGGTGTGTTCGTCGATGTGGAATATATACCGCCACCTCCGGCTGAGCCCTCCGGATGACGCTGTGGAACCGACTGAGTTGGGGCTTGAAACATGGACCCGTACACGGGTGAACGGCCATGATCGCCGTATGCACGTGCTGGGTGATGGTTGGCATTTGCCCCGGGCGTTGAGGATTCCTCGTAACGCTGAGACTCTGCCATGCCATATCGAGGCTGTATCGTAGAAAGCTTTGGCATATGACTAGAAGACAAGTGAGGCGGTGGATTTTGAGGCATGGCTTCCAAGCAAGAATACTCGGTACCTGGCGCTTTCGGTCGAGAACCTTCCCGGTCTTGGCTTGCTGATGGCGGTCGATAGCCGTGCGTGTATCCGTAGAGTGAAGGAGAACCCATCCGCCCAATCGCCATAGAAGGTAAATCCGAAAGGTAGTGTTTATGTAGTGCAAATTTCGTAGGTTGCGTCTAGACTACTAAACACCTCGACGTCGTCAAAGTTGGAAGAACTAGGTTCTTAGGGGGTCCTGGCTGTCAAGTCGCAATCTTTCAACCACTTGCTGGGGAGAAGAGTCTAGGGATGGCAGTGAGGAGGACCGCAAAAGAAGTATAAGCTCCCAAAGAACATAGTAGCATGGGGATTGAAAGAAATCACATACCTTTCTGTTGAGCCTCCCTGTAGTTTACCGTGATCACCTTCTGTGTTAGACGTACTCGGCTCGAAGGTAGCTGAGAGGCAAAGGTAGCTGAGAGGCAGACGACGCCTCCCCTGGAGATGAGATCGATTTTGAGTAGCCGGTGATTCGTGATGATCGTCGCATTGGCCTCTGGTCTAGTTGTTCCTCGTTTCCTTTGTTCGAGAGGATAATGACCGCTTCGTGCTTCTCTCCGACGCGATACCTATACTGCCTCTGAGCCGCTTCTGTTCCGGTATCCTTTCCTGTAGAACGAAACCGTAAGCACACACTGGCTACAGTCGCAGAAACAGATAGATGCGTGGCAAGCGATTCGCATTTGGATATTAAATTTGGGCGTACTCCCTTCTTGTCCGGATAACCGGGGCGACTACTCTTGCCTTCTGGCGATTTCCCACCCGATCATGCTGACCCCCGTATTCTGCCAGCAGCAATAAGGGTGTCTCTTGCTGAAACCCCTCTGAAAGGAGCCCCTGGAGCACATGCCTCGATCGCATTTCTTCATTGCGCCCTTATTCCTCGCGCCCTTATCGGCTGAGCAAACGTGTGACTTCCTCCCGGAAATCCCTTGACACTGCATCAAGAATGCAGTATTGCTCTACTTTCGTTACCTCTGCCCCTCCGATAACCTCTGCGACGACAGACGTGGGAATTGTGGGGAACCGCCGGACATGTTACTCACGGGACAGCTGCTACAGGGCTTTGAGCCCTAAGGACCCTTGCCTATATTGTCTGCTTCCTACACCGATGGTGCCTCGAAATATGGCAAGAGTCGGTGAAACACCAGCGTCGCGTCGAAATAAGTGTTGACAACCTGATATGACGATGTTCGTTCCTTCTGCGTATTGAATAGGTCAGCCGCCTGATACTTTGTATAACAACACGATGCGAGGATATGGAAAGGCTCACACTAGTTCTGCGAGCCGAGCAAGCGGCAGAGCGCTCACCTTCTCTCTCGAGGTAGAAGGGTCACTGTCCGTCCGATGGTACCGGACAAAAGATCTAGTATGGGCAGTTCTTTGGTGCCACTGGTAGACACCTGTGTCACTGCGTTGCGAGGTGGATTTGAGGTGGTCTTGGTGAGGTTGACTGTGTGTAGGACTATGAATACGCGGTCAAGAGGATCTCGTTGTACGGACCCGATGGTTCCAAATCGTAAGGAGGGAGACTAGTGGATTACTAGTGGGCCCGCTTGGCTCACTTCTATCTATCTCGTGGTCCTCCAATGGCAGGAAACCGGCATGGTTCCGTCCCCGAAGCGCCGGTTCGAACGTCCCGCTATGGTATGGAATCTGCATGGTGGTCTCGCTCGTGCCCAACGGTAATAAAAAGGATGAGGAATCCATCCGACCCGAACGTCATAGCCCTGCAACAGCCTGCAACTGACCTGCACAACATAAATTTTGAAAAAGGAAAGCAGTAAAGTCCAGCTGATCCCGCCCCCCGCTCCAAGAAACTTGCTCCGATCGGCACTAATGGGAGTATATTCTTTGTCCGGCGATCTTCCTTCGTCTGGGGCTGCGTATGCTGCAGGACGACAAAAGGGAGGGAAACGAGGAAATCGAAGCGGATGTATGGAATTAATCCCGCTCAATCTTATCTCCACGAGACCGGCGGCCAATCGAAAACTTCGGAACATATAGCTGCTGCTAGCCTTTCTACGATCTACGTAGGCTCTTGAAGTAGCGGTAGCCTGGTGTAGCTGGTAGGTCTATAGAGCTGTCTATAGGTGACAAAGGGGCTGTAACCAGCTGTGTAACTAGGCTTGTACCCAGCCTGTACCCAGCTCTAGCCCTGAGCAAGCCAGCTAGCAAACCGCTGTTGGACCGGATGCTGCAGAGCTGGAGGACTGCTGGCTGCTGGAGCTGCCGGAAAATTGCGCGACATATGACTGATGGTTTTTTGACATGATTGATGAACATAATGAACATCAATGGGTGGGGTTGTCGAAGTCCGCGATGTCCTCCATTAAGGTATGGGCTAGTAAAAGCCGCGAGTAGTTTGTTTGTTGTAGCGAATTAGCGAATGGCAACTAACTCAGGCTGAGTAGCGCGGGAGCTAGTGAGGGTAGTACAAGGAGCTGTACAGGAAGGTGAGAACCTCCGTGGGTCCAGCCGCGAGGGCAGGAGCATGATGGTGACGGAAGGGTCCGGCTACGGCGAACATACCACCAGGACAGCAGCTTGGACAGCTACCAAGACTACTCCACCAGGGAGTCTTCACAGCGTGTTGCATATTGCATATGGCTCGCATGGTTTTGTTATTGGACCCTTCCCTTGGATGATCGCCTCCTGCGTCGGCTCGCGCAGCTTTTACCGCTGCACTAGCTGCTACACTCCATGCGAAGGAAATCAGCTAGGAAATCCTTCTCCGCTTCTAAAAGTCGTCTCAACATGCTCGGACCCGATACGTGCCTCCTCCATGTGCAGTATACGTCGCGATGGCGGCTTGTGAGCTTCTACCAGCTCGTCCACCGATTAAACACGGATCAGCTTCGACCTGCTTCCACGTTATTCTGATGATACGTATTTTGGTAAAGACTGAACTGTCCAGCATGTCTAGCTAACGGTTGTGGAGGCCTATTGTCTAGTGTAGAGGACTGGCCGAGCTATTGGAGGCATTAATTAAAGAACCACTCTGTCTGTCCTGGGTCTTCATGGTGACCTCTGAAGGGAGGTGCAGGTACACGGTGAGCCACCAGAAGTCCGTCCGCACGACGGAACAAAATCTGAGCGATGTTGACGAAGCCTAAGGAAAGGTGAAAGGTGGAAGGTGAAAATTGTCGAACTTCCAATCTTGCATACGAGATCATGGAAAGGAGGAACATTGCAATAAAGCCTTTGTGGCGTGGCCGTGTGGAGCTAAGCCGCCGGCGACATCATGATGATGTGACTGAGAGCAGCTCCTCCGAGGAGAGCAGAGTGCAACAACAATGTAACGTCAGCTCAGTGAGTCGCTCTCAAGACCGGACACATCGGAGCTCACAACGACATACAACGGCAGCTACACCGGCCATCTTCCGCCGGAGACCGGACACAAACTGTCAGCTCACGAGGAAGTGCATTTTATTTGGAATCACAACGAGCCTAAAAATGTATTGTCAGCGATATTGACCATCGAGGTTTACTAGCCCCACCACACAAGGAACGAGTCCTGCTGCTGCTGCCGCTGAACGAAGAGAAGTTACGAGGAGAGCACAAAAGGGAATGACCGTGGAAGAGGAAGTTACCTACTCAGCTTGGTTTTCCCGTGGAATCGCAAAGGGGATAGATGTAGCTACACTGTGAACGTAGCACCATCCTCGGAGGCGAGAACGTTATCGCTCGCCGCTTCGGCGCCGATCATGCAGAACGTCTCATCTCCTTCCCGTTGCTCTCGCCGTTAATTTCCATCGACGATGTCCTCCTTCGAGGATTATGATTTCGAGATGGAGCTTGGGCTTTGCGCCGAGAACTGACGAGTCACAACCACATGCCCAGGAAAGGAAACGCCTGTCAAATCTCATATACCTGACGATACCGGTGAGCTTGGTTCATTCCTAAAGACACTCGGCTGTTTAAGGCGAGATCTCGGCTCAACGCTGCGGAGGTTGAACTTTGTGCTTTCAGCGTTCGACCAGCGGGGCGGGGCGGTGGTACGAACTGTTACCAGCGGCGGCCCGGAAGACCAACAGGGGATCTCAATCTATAGTCTTCCGTGTCGGCGCGTCCTATAATGATACACGCAGAATGTGGACCCGCCAGTACTCTATTGAAGACGTCTTGTTCAGCTTGAACTCGCTAAATATGCTATGTAGGTGCAGAGCGAAGGTCGGGTCGGACTGAGGGCGTTCCCGGATATCTCGTTCATATCGCTTCAGCCGCGAGTGCTTTAATCTTGTCGACGGGCTTCGAGGCACCAGACTTGGCGTTCTGCATCGAGAGATAGCAATTCCACGGAACCGAGACGAGATTCACGGTTGTAGCTCTGTATTGAAGAGGGATGATCTGAAAAAGAACCGAGCACCTGTTAGCTTCGAGGCCGTTTCAAAGATATTCAGTGTACTTACACTCTGTGAAGAAATTCGCAAGTCGTATACGGATAGATCAGGAACTGCTCAGGACCAGGTGAGCATTGCTACGCACCATGTTGATGGTTTGAACGGCAGGGAACACCATCCAGTTGGCCTTGAGAGTGTCGAAAAGAGCTGTAACCCAAGGTTAGATGAGTTCCATGATGATCTAAATTCGCTCGCATTCGGAGGCGTACTGGTATCAATCTTCTTCTTGGCGTCTTGAACAGATTTCCCTTCCAACAGGCTCATAACCGTGAAGAACGTGCTGATGATCACGGGCGCTGCCACGAGTTGGTCGAGTCCGACCTGAAGTTGTTACGCAAGGGGACAGGTAAATATCAAATCCTAACCGCATCTGGCCAGAGAGGAGCTTACCCGTGCTACGGTTGTCATGGCCTTGCTACTGAAATTAACGTTCTTTTGCAAGAATTTGAACCAAACAGTGACGATAGGACCAAAGCTGATTCAAGGGAAGAAGGTGAACGATTATTCTCGGAATTGCATATGATCGAGAGGGATACCAACCCGAGACCACCCCACGCACTCATTCGACTGTACGCAGAACGAAGAATCAATATGATGGGATGAGCTGACTACGTTCCCTCCGCTCCACTCACGCTGTTCGAGCCAAGTCGAACTTTTCCTTGCCTTCGACAAGCTGTCCCAACGTATCACCAGTAGCAAACAAGATCTGTAGAGGGTCTTTCCCGTCAGTGTGTGACTTTTCCGGAGTGTGACTTTTCCGGAGAGGGTAAGGTATACTTGCAGCTGATGTACCGATGTTTCCTGCAAATGGCCGTTGGGACATGAATTGAGAATAGGCTCGGAATGTGGATGCCATTATGTGCGTTCGTGATGTCGATGTTGCAGATGGGGCAGAAGAGTTGAAGGGGGTGAGGAGAGACGACGGGTGATGGATTTGGTGGAGTCCGCTCGCGATCCGCGATTATATAGAATGATTTTATCAAGAGGAGGGACTCATCAAATCTCCTTTCGACAATAGAACATGCTTTGACATGCCGTGACCCCGATTACCCCGATTTCCGTGATGCTCGTCACGTGAAACCGAACTGGTTACCGAGAGGAACCCGACGCCATGCCGGCGGTAGTTGGAAGAGCTCCGGACAAACCTGAATTGTGACTCGCTCGGTCGTGACAGACCTGTCGTCCAGAATTCGCAAAAGCTCAGATTGACTAATCGTGTTCAGGCGGTCAGTCGTCACCATCGGCTCCAGCGATATGAGAGGTAACCATCTATAGTATAAGATATTAATGCAGCAAACGAAACCCTAATCCTGTGATCTATGTAACTTTCCATCCGCCTGGTTTGATTTTGATATGACATTGCTAGAAGGCTGCACGGTTGTACAAACTCTTGCACCTCTGCCCAAGTTGATCCTGAACATTTAAATCCCAGAACCTTTTCTCAACCTATAGCTAATGACATGGGGGCTTTACTCTCGCGAGACGTCTCTGTCGACGGGAGGAAGCAGAGGTGTCAGACAGATTGTCAAGCGGACGAAAGAAAGGTTACTGACCGTCCGAAAAGCTTGACCTTAGCCCAATCAGTAAGAACCAAAGTTCGGTTTCGTAGAGAGTAAAGAGAGGACTGTAGCGTAGCGGGAGGCAAGTGTTTAGCGGTAATTCTCACATACTTCAAATTAGACTCACGATGTAAGCCGAACGCCAGAAAAGCATGGTAGCGACACCACCACTGCTAAAGCTTCCGTTGAAGAAGGGCAAATCGGCGATAGCCTTCTCGGAACCGATGTAGCTATGGTACACGGTCAATGTTCAGCACACGAGTGGACCAAGGTCTATCCTAACACTCACGCAAGAGAACCCTGATGCGAGTAGGTGAAAGAGGGCACATCGGCTGCTCGGTTAAGCTTCTTGACTACTCGCTCAATGTCGGCCTGATCGGCACCAGTAGCTCGCATCTGGTTCAACTCCTGCCTCAACCTTTCAGCTTGCGCCACCTTGGCAAGGGTTCGAGCCAACCAAGTTCCCTGCTGCGAAGCAACCTGGGCGGTAGGAGCGTATTGACCGGCAACGGCATCACCGAGGGCGTAGATTTCGGGGGCGCCCACAACTCGAAGGTGTTCGTCGGTCAAGATACCTCGTCGGTTAGTCTGGGTTTCAGGCAACTTGCCCATGAGCTTTCGAGACAATTCCCGGGCAGTGTTACCGGTAGCCCAGACGAGAAGACCGTAGGGAATCTCGTGGGTGTTCTTGTTGGCATCCTGGACGAGAACGGTCTTTTCCCGGACGTCCTTGACGGCGGTTCGGGTCATGACATCGATCTTGTTGTTCTTGAAGGTGGACTCGGTATATTCGATGAGTTGCTTGGAGAAGGCGGGCAAGACGTTGGGCAAAGCTTCAATCAAGGTGATTCGGAGCTTGTCAGCGATTTCAGGGTACCACTTTCGCAAGTCGTCCTAGAAGACGAATAGTTGTGTTAGACCCTGGAGGAAACAAGCAATTTGCGTGCTCACGATCAAGAAATCGTGCAGTTCACCAGCGTATTCGACACCAGTGGGACCACCACCAACGACGACCATGTGCATGAGTCGGTTAATTTCCTCTTCAGTTTGACCGGTGAAAGAGGCAGTCTCGATGCCTTTCAGGATGCTGCAGTTTAGTACCATCGCACACGACGGCCAGAGCTGCTTCACTCACAGTCCAGCAACTTTCGCCTAATCCTGTCAGCGTCCTTCAGTTCCTTCAAGAAACAACCGTACTCCTTGACTCCCTTGATTCCAAACGTCTGGTTCTCAGCGCCGACTCCGTAGACCAAGTAGTCGTAAGAGATGGTGACTTCCTTGTGCTCCTCGTTGGTTTCGGAAGCATCTCGGAATGTGACCGTCTTCTTCGTGGGGTCGACATCGGTAGCCTCGGCCTCGTAGACGGCACACTTTCTCTTCTTGTGTCGAGTGATGTATCGCGTAGGCTGGATGATGGATCGAGCTTCCAGGGTACCGACGGTGACGGACGGCAGCAAGGGAGAGAACAAGAAGTAGTTTCGGGGGGAGATGACAACGACGTTGTAGTCCTCGTTGTCCAAGCTCTTCAAGAAGGAAGTGGAACCCCATCCGTTGCCCAACACAACGATGGTTTTCTTCTTGGCATCCTGGTCGAGCTGCTCTCCAGGGTATAGATCCTTCTGGCTGACTATCTCCCTTGATCTGGGTAAGAAACAGTACAGCGGGAAAAAAAAAATCTATTCTTACAGTAAATGAAGGTACCGGTGGCGGTGATGACGAAGAATAGGGTCGTTCGAGCAAACCTCAGCCTAAACCTCTGCCATCGAGACTTCTACAAATGCGAACAGAACGTCGTCAGTATGCGATACTGGATCTACGGTCGAGAACGAGCTCGACGCCACACCGGACTCACCTTGGGAGCAACGGTTTCCGGCTGAACTTGAGGAGCAGCATCCGTAGTAGGAGTGGGAGGAATCGAGGCGTATGAACGCTTGGCGAGCAAAGAAGCGCTAGCAGCAATGGTTTGCGAAGGTCGGACAGCTCGAGCGGAAAGAGCGGCCGTCGGAACAGCTCGCAGAAGGGCTGAAGTGGCAGGCACGCCTCGAGAGAGGGTAGCTGTGGGGCAGATGAGGTGAAGTTTAGCCTACGGTTCCTTCACTCCTTCCTGTTTGCAGAACCCCGTTTGAGGGCTTAGGTACGCACTGATGTGTTTGAAGGACATTTTGTATGCCCTTTTTCGAGGTTGAGTTAGATGATCGGGCGTTTGCTGTTGATGCCGTTCAGAAGAGACCTGTTGCCGTTCAGGAGAGACCTGTTCGAACAGCAAAAATATGGCAAGTCAACAACCGAAACAGTCAATTCTTTGTTGAGGTGAGGTTTTCCCGCGGCACTTTTCTGATATCTCGTGACGCGACTTGTCACTGATAAGCGAGATCGGGCGACAACCAGACGAAAACGAGATACTCTGTCGAGATTCTTGCGACGCAAAAAAATGATCACTCACCCTTGACACGTCCAAGGCAAACCGGGTTACAACAGAGGGGACAAGGTCAACTGAGTGAGTTGCTGAGTCGTTTCAAAGCTGGGTCGACTATTATTCCGGCTCTTTGGGGTATGAACGATTGAGCGATTGGTTGCTGGTAGGTGGAGGCAAGCGAATTCCGGATTGGCTGGGAGCTGAAACGAAGGGTGATCGGCGCGGCGACGCGCAAAGGAAAGAAGCGCAACCCGACGAATTGAAAATCGAGGAGTGAACGAGAAGGAGGACGGTTCTGACCTCTCGGTGGTTGGGCAGCTGATTGGGTGTTGGGTCTGGATGGGCCGCCTGCACGAGAAACCGTTGCAAGCTGATGAATCTTCTGATGCGGTTGGCTAGCGTTTGGCGGAGCTTTAACTCGTGCTTGGAGGGCTCGCGCTCTTCCGTCGAATACCGGCGTGGTTTACGGCTAGATACAGGTTCAAACACAAGTCTAGCTGGGCCTCCGTTGCCTTAATATACGATGGTATACATTCCATATTTCATCTGCTGTTCGGCCCCCGCAGCCCCTCCGAGGACAGCCTTCTTCCTGACGCCGGATGCCGCCGCCCAAGCTTTGACCCTCTGGAGGTCCGTTCGCCTTGTCGAAGCTTTTCCTAAACGACGACTACCATCATCTCACCAGTATTTGGAATGGCTAATAGTCGTGAATAGCTCTATTCTCGAAGTCCCTGGAGCCCTCCCTGGTCGCAAGCCGAATGTCCTCGATACATGATCTGTCTTGTGGCTCTTGGTTTCAGTTTTTCGCTGCTCGCATTGGGCCAATTTGCCAAAGTTCCGCAAATATATGCGTGCTGTACGACGCAGATGCGATATCGATCCTTCGTCCTTCATCTTGTGCAGCTGGGGGCTTGGCATACAACGGATAAACATGAACGCAGATGACCATGATGCCATCGTGTTGAGCGAGTTGTCTACAGTTCTACAGTCTGCCAGTCTGCCCCGGAGATGACCGAACGCGGCGGCCGTGGGGACGACATTTCTTGAGCCGGCAGCTACTTCCTAGTCGAACGGATTGACATGAAGTGATGAAGCGAGTAATGGAAGTCATGATTGCCCTCAACATCCTTCTTCTTGTCTGTCCCATCCTCCTCGACCTCATCAAAAGTTCAGGGCTTGAACACAGAGTCAAGCATGCTTTGATACTTCCGCGTTGAACCTCAGCACAACGCCCACGACAAACCTAACCATGGATCCTTTCGGAATCGGATTCGATGATGACGATGATCTGCACGAGACAAGGGAAGAGCGACTCACATTCGATGAAGAGTTGAAGACTTTGCTGCTTCAAAGCTGGGAAAGGCAGCAACGGCAACATGGAGAACGAAGCATTACGACTGGACTCGGAAAGGAGACGTCAACATCTATCACGGCAACATCTGGACCTTCGCGAACCCAGAATTGCCAGATCCCGCATGTTGCAGCACAGTCTATCCAAGAGCTACATCAACCGACCGGATTGAATCTAGCGATCACAACGAACAACGCGAACGCGGAACGTGTGACGGTGATCAAGGGAAAAGAGTCCAAGGACAAGTATTTGCAAGAACTGAACAAACGCCTCAAGCCAAAATCCACGCTCTCCCGTTCTACTTCAGCTCAAGAGCCGAGTACAACTGGTCTCGATTCAACGATCCTGGATCGAGGGAGAGCAAAGAAAAAGGTCCCGTCGTTACCTGTCCCAAGTCTTCCGACACTCGATGAGCACTCGGCTCTTCCGCTTGCGGTGTCTACCAAACCCACCCTTCCTTCGAAGACCGTGAAGATCCCGCCAAGGTCTTTACAGCTCAATCTCGAGAATTTCACCAACTTTGACAAAGTTATCGCATCGATGGAATCTGGAGTCAAGGTTCGATTGAAGGCGGGAAAAGGAATTGTTACCATCGACAAAGGAAATCTGACAAAGCTGTCGGATATCTTCAAGGGATGTGTCGTTGCTGTGGTGCATCATATCAGTGCAAAAGGAGAGCAGTTGTTGACGCGTTGGTCGATGGTGAGTTGTGCTGATGGATTGGGAAGGAAAATGCCCCTAACCATATAACTTTCCTCTGTTGCTCAGGTGCATCGGCACGGAGGCAAGGTCTGCGTTCGACTCACCCCGGAAGTCACCCATATAGCTTGTGATCACGACGTCAACGACTCCTCCCTGTGTCATTACCTCGGAATCAATGATCTCTCAGAGCTACCGAAAGGAATTCCAATCGTCGCCTGGGACTGGGTTAACAAATCTCAATCCGTAAGTAAACGGTGCTTGATAGGTTGACCATCATCTAACTGCCTTTCTGGCTCTCGTTGTTGTTGGGTACTACACGCTCGCCTCAGACTGGACAGCTGCTAGCGACGCCGACATATCTGCGCCCAAGTTTCCGAACCCAACCTCCGGCCTCCAGACGCCTGTCCTTTTTTTCCACAGCGGGTCTTGGTAAACGAAAAAGTGAAGTCGATTTTGTAGCTGCAACGACACTGAACAAACGATCCAAGTGGGTACTTCAGTTTTCTCGTCTCGACGTGTCTAACAGCTGTACCATATTGACAGAAAGTACACGGCGACCGACTCCGATACATCGCAGTCGCAACGGAACCCGGTGTATATTCCGACACAAGATTACGCCACTTCTCCTGAACCGATGGATGCCGAAGTCCAAGGACCAGATGAAGAGGACAATCCCTCCGGCGGGAAGGGAAAGGGCAAAGCAGCGGCACTTGTGAACCGTCAGCATCAGCGGGCGGGGAACGCAATCGCCTCTAGATCGAAATACGATCGTTGGCTGCCCCCAGCGTCAGGAGAAGCGGCCGATGCACTGGATGAGATGATCAGCGGATTAGTGACAGGAACGCTGGTGGAGACGGAGCAGGATCTAGAGGAAGAGGCAGAGTTGATGGATCTATCCGGCGGATATGCAAAGACATCTCGGATGATAGGTAGCGGAGATGCAGATTTCGGGGGGCAAGCCATGGTACGTGCTGATATCTTTCTTCAAGCTCCAGGTCGCAAATGGTGTCTGATTATAAACTGATGATGTAGAGATCGGACGGCCCATACAAATGCCAGAATGCGCATACGGGTAGGAAAGGAGTATTCGTGAATGAAGACATTGCTAGAGGGCTTGAGTCACTTGGTAAAGTGTACGAGAATGTGCAGTATAAAAACACGTTCGAGAAGGCCTCCTACCGTAGAGCGGCAAACATCGTGCGCAGTATGCATCCTGTTTCCGCGTCTTTTACTTTATACACTGACAGCCTTGTCTTCTAGACTTCCCGACTCGCATCACGAGCTCGCAACAAGCGCTGCGTCTAAAATACATCGGAGTTAGCATGGCAAACAGGGTAAAGCTGGCGATATCATGGTTCCCAGTCGCAAAGCACTTTTCTAATCATGCTTGGTGTATCTCATACCAGATCGCCGAAATCATCACGAATGGGGGTCGTTCTGATCGAGAACGATTCGAAGACAATCCACAAGCGCGAACAGTAGTTGATTTCGGAGACATATATGGTGTAGGGCCTACGAGAGCAAATGAGCTGTGGAATGCAGGCGCGAGAAGGTAAGAAGCGACCAGAACCGACCGTGGCCTACATTCACTGATATCACTTCTCCGCAAGCTTGGAAGATCTCAAAGATGATAAATGGGGTTTAACCTTAGCACAAAAGGCAAGCTATGACGTCGGCGACAATCGGTCAGCGTCTACTTATCACGAACGTTGTCTTCATTGCTTTGCAGGCTGGCTTGAAGTACTTCGATGACCTGAAAAGCAGGTCAGTTCCCGTGCTCCCCACATTCTAGTACGGTGGTTGACTGTTCTACATTGCCAGGATGCCTCGTCGTGAAGTCGAACAGCTTTTTGCAAGCATCAAAAAGGAAGGTAAGTGACTCGCAGAGAGGTAGCAAGCACAGATTTCTTCCTATACAGGCTGACGCATGAATCGCCAGCTATGCACATCGATGGCTGTGGGGAGAGAGAAAACAAACACTTGCGCATAGAAGCGATGGGATCATACCGTCGGAGCGAAGACACATCAGGAGATCTAGACATTTTGGTCACGCGTGACCCGAGCGACGGAAAGGATCATAGCGGTAAGTGGAGTCAGGAACTCGGCTAGTGTTGACTTGTGCGCTGAGGCTCGCATGCTTTAGGCATACTGCGAAAGTTGATCGACAGGCTGGTCCGGAAGAAAATCGTCGAATTTACGGTGGGTCGCGAATTGCTAAACTGCTAGGGGTTACGATGCTCATCTAATTGCTACCTTAGCTGTCTGCTCCGTCCAATTTTGAAGACCTCGAAGCAAAATGGATGGGTCTTGGTCAGCTGGTCGGCCCGGATGGCAAGCCTGCCGGCCCAATGAGACGCATTGGTAAGTTGGTGTCCGAGGAGATTGAGTCCCGCGCGGGATCGAAATTGAATTCACTCTGCATAGACATATTGATGATACCGTGGGAAAGTTATGGAGCAGTACGTTTGCGCCTTGATCATTTCCCAATGCTTGTACTGATATTAGGAATCGCTAGGCCTTGATTTACTTCACCGTAAGCGACGTACCGCCGGCGTACATATGGCGTGGTGCTGATATGAGACAATGCAGGGCAACGACATCTTTAACCGAAGCCTGAGACTGTGAGTATCTCGTCTGGTCCCGTTCCTATCGAAAAAATGACGATTTTGCTTGGACCAGATTTGCCAGAAGAAATGGGTAAGTAGCTGACAAAGCCATAAGATGGCGTCATTGCTCATAGCCCACATTCGACGTGTACAGTTATAGTCTAAACCAACGGGGTCTCTACAAGGACGTAATTAGAGATGCGAAGGGTCAGAAGATAACCGAGGCGAGTTACGGACTAACATAAGCAAAACGCTCTGGCTGACCGCCAATATGACATCGGAATAGGGTGTTCTGGTCGCGTCTAGAACAGAGCAGGATATCTTCGACGCCCTAGGAGTACGGTATCGGGCTCCGAATCTGCGGAGGCCCTAAGTCGTCAGATTGACAAAGCCCTGATATGCCACACTCCCTGTGTGCGTGCTGTCAACAGCATATTCCAAGCGATATCCTTTCGCTCGGCCAAAGAAGCGCTTTGACTGTGCTTTGATCGCGCGACATCGAACCTGGATATTAAATCCGCCCTTCAAATGGAACCGACATGCAGGAGACCGCGAGTTTGCCTTATGGTGTTAGATGGATTGATGAATTGATGCAATGTCTATGACTCATAGCTTGTCCCACGATCGTGCAGAGTAGCTAGAAATACTGTAGAAATCGGTCTCGTTCCGCAGCATGTTAGATCGATATTCGCCAGACACTCGCTTCTGAAACAATGGGTGCCATTATGTACTCATCCACAAACGATAGATAGTCATTTTTTTTTACCAACTGAAATCCAAGTATCGTTCGTCCATATCCATCTTCTTTACAATTAGCGCCTCTACGCAAAGCCTCGCGTTGGAAAGATCCAGGTTGTCCAACTTGTCAACCTTGTTGCTTCGTGAGCCCTTCTCGGGTGTGCTCTGAGCCGAGCTTGGTAGCAGGGACGTCGTTTGACTGCCAAGATTGTCAGAGAATGACGCTAGCTCGCTCTTCACCCGATCGTTAGACGTAGTTGATCTAGCTGGCGATATTGCCGTACAGACCTCTGCAAGCGAGAAGGAAAGAGATAGACTGTCGAGAGGCACCGTGATCGTGTCTGACGGCGACGGAGGCGAAAGATCGGTTTCGCGATCGGTATGTGAAATCGCAGACAGCAAGGGCTCTGAGGTTTGCAGGGTTGGTAGTGGAAGTGAGAACAGTCGCTGGGCGGACGGCGATGTCGGTTTGATGGTATAACTAGGTGAGGTCGATAACATTGCGAGTTCCTCCAAGTTGTCCCGTTTCTCGTTCCTCACCTCTCCACACTCGGGTTCCACATCTCCCACCAATCGCCGCACAACACTCCGAAGGGCATTGATATCATCTTCTCCACCGTCGGATAGTCCATCATTCATCGCGGCCTCCATCGCACTGGTCGGGCCAACATGACTGTCGAAATCCAAGGCAAGAGGCATGCCTTCCGCTGTAATACCGTCGCCGCGTAGAAGATCAAGTCGTCGTTCTTCAGCACGTTCCACCCGCACTCGACGCTTTTTGGTCTGTTTCTTCGATATTTTTGCATTCAAGGACGTTTCTTGGTTGTAAACAGTCACGCGATGGTGATTGTGTGTCAGTCCCTGAAACCCCTTCTTTAGGAGGTTTGGATCGGAAGCGCCTGCATCCAACGCAGCGAGTGCGGCTTGCGTCAAAGGCTGACCAATGAATTCGCTTGGTGCAAACGCGTCGAAAGCGAACATCTCGCAACCATCATCGTCAAGGTGAGATTGTCGTCGGGAATCACTTGATTGATCGCTACCGCCGGCCCCGAGCTCTCGGGACGAGGAGTACTCGTCTTTACTGCTTTCCGACCCGAAAAAAGCATCAGATCCATCCTGATCCTCGAACCCGATCTCTCCCTGGGAGCGATGGTCTCGTTTGTGCCTGCGGCGCGCCTTGCGAGATTGCTGTGCGTCTTCCCTTTCTGCTTGAGTTACGACGGGTTTGTTTCGCCATCGGGTACTATCCTGGTAGTGCAATGCTCGTTCCATATTGCGAGCTCGCCAAGATTCGGCAACTGGAGCAGTATCCAGTTTTGAGTCGACGTTCCCAGGCGATGCCGGCACGGGTATAGAGGGTACTAGTCCGACTTCCGCGGATCGGTCAATGGTCCGAGCAGAGTCGCTATTTTCAAAGGCGGGCGAATTTTCGCCTTGACTCTTTGATGTTTCATCGCCGTACTCATCCCAGATGCTTCCTCCTTTTCGGTCGACGCCCCAACCTTTCCGCTGCTTTGCGCTTAATTCCGCAGATGAGAATCCGCTCGAAAGTCGTCGTCTAGCCATTTTGGATTCACATTTTATTCTCGCTCGTTCATGATAGTCCGCAGGAAACGGCATCTCATGCACACCGTTGTGTCTGAGCTGTGAGATATTTGACACGATGGCGACAGCATCGGCCGTTTCATTGAGATCGTCGATACCTTGAACCTCCGAAATCGAGAACACCGAGGGCTTCTTCTTTGACTTCTGCTGTTTGGGCAATTTCTTCTTCTTCTGCTTGACCTTGTGATGTGGACTTTCATTGCTTGCGTTTCCGAAAAGATCCAGCACTGATTCCGGTTCTTCATCGTTTCCTTCATTTTGACTGCCTCCACCTTCGGCACCCATCAACGCCTTCGGGAATGGTGGAGGACTGGCCAGAGTGATTGTCCGAAGAACCATGACCGTTGCGCCCAACTCTGCAGCCATGAGTTCCAATGTCTGTAGAGATCGGTCCATATCCTCGTCCGTGATACCGATCAGGGTGCCGTCATCGAGAACGCCGATCTCGTATACTGCTTGTCCTCCGCCTTCTTGCAATCGCCACTTCAGCTGTGTCGTCAACCTTTCGAAACGTTCAGAGCTGGGAGGTAGAAGCCGTAGCTAGGGAGAATTAATGGGCTTTCGATTAGCGCCGAATGCGAAGGGACGAGCAAGAACCGAGAACGGACCTTGTATTCGATATGACCAACCTTGTCCCTTTCTGCTATTAACTTGACGCCTTCGAACCCACAGCCCAGCAACCCTCCCGACACTCCTTGCCGAGCGTGGGCACCGGAACCCAGTAGAACAGAAGATGAGGCGGAAGTCGACGCCGATGTGGACGAGGTGTACCCTGGTGCTGGACTGAGAATAAGGTTCTCGCTGACACCGGATGAGCAAAGGCGTTGGAATGTCAAGGAGGAGGCGAGTGACGAAGTTATGGATTCTGGGAGCTTGTCCGCATCGGCTGGATCGTCAAAATCGTCGTTCACGGTCGAGAGACTGAGTTGTGAGGGTGTACGTAGTGCGCTCGAAGATTCGGACAGACGCCTGCTTTGAGGTCCGCTGGTTCTACTTCCCAACGGAGAGACGTCAAATCCTATCTCGTTTCTTGAGATGACAGAGATCGCAGGCGAATTTTTTGCCAATGCTTGGGTCCATGGTGAGGTGGCTCGCGGACTCTCGGAGGGGCGTTCCCCAAACAACGCCATCTCGGTTAATTGTCGCTTGGGGTTTTGTCGCTCAGACGTCTGACTGAGAGTTTACGATATTGGAGATATTGGTATTGCTATGCGGAAAGGGAGGTGCGGGTCGATAAGTGTCCAACCGATGGCGAAGTAGTGTCGCATTGTACGAATCGCCGAAGGTCTCGGAAAGTTGTCCCAGTCAGAAGCTCTTGCCACGAGTGGTACAAAATGCCGACTGTGAAGTGGGTATCAAGTATCTGAAGACTCTCTATGAAGAGTTGTCCCATTCATGAAGCGAATATCACCTTGCCTGTCATGGGGCTGGCTGGCTGAAGGGGATGTTCTGTGGCGGGCGCACCCGGAAATCATGTCCGTTGATTGTGGTTCCAAAGTGGTGACGATGACTCGGATATTGAACATGTCTGTCATATCGCTGTGATATCTAAAGTCTTTTTTTCGTCTCTATCATGGCAGCTATCCTGGCTTTCACAAGCTGAAAGACGGTATAAAGCATACATGTGTGAGGACTGACCCAGCCGCACGCCATATTGTAAGCCTGAACCTATTACCGTGCAGACTAGTCTATCGCTATCGCACTCTGTAGATGCTTCAGGTGACGTCCTATTATGCCATGTTGCTAACCGCCTTGATGATGAGCGACTCGATGAAGGCCGTATCCAGCTGAAAGAACCATAACGTTGTTGATCAGTATCCCGTATGTGGTTCGGGGATCAAGGATTACGGTGGGTGAAGCAATAACGTACCGGTATTTCTGTTCCATCGTGCAACTTTCCAGCTTCGATGTTTCCCTTGTTATGTATCCATTCGTCCTTTGTGTATTCCCGATCGTTCCACTGCGTCAACCCGGAGATGCATACAAGTGAGAAGTGGTTTCAGAGGCGAGGCAGAGAAGTACTGACAACGGTGTAGTACTTGTGATCGAGTGCAAACGAGAGAAGCTCATAGTCGCGGATGAAGGCTTCGGTACGCCAGCAAACAGCTGGTCAGTAACATTGCTGTAAATCTTTATGCCAGTTCCAGTAGACTCACTTCCAACAGGGAAAGCCTAGAATACAAGACAGAAGGCGAGAAATTGCTCTAGCCTTTCCGAAGGAAGTGCCACCATCTTGTGAACAACATACCTCAATGACCGTTGCTCCAGGTTTTGCCCAAACGATGTGTGCTGCAGGAACAATCATTAATGTCATCTCCAAGCAAAAAGGCCGCATATACGCACTCAAACCATTACCATGGACGCCAATGATAATCTGTGAAATCACGCCGATCAGTACTGTTACGTCGCATCGCAGGTAGGGTTGGATGCTCACATCAGCATCATAGACCGCTTCGATTTGCTCCTTTGCATTCATATGCTCGAATTTGACGATATCCACCTTGACGTTGATCTTTTTCTCCTTTATCTTTCCACTCGTGCTCCCCCTTGCTGCTTTTTTCCGCGACACTCCATCTTTGTCCATTTCCTCGAGGACTTCCATAAGCCCATTATGGCTGACATTGTCAAATCGTCGATCGCTGTTCTGTCGATCTACGTAGATGATCTTGACGAAAGAATCTGCCAATGAACGATGCCCTTTTCCGGATGAGGAAGGGGGACGTTCCAGTGGGATCGCAGGGAGGGAGAGTGACGTTGTAAGGGAGTCTTGAGGAGCGATGAACCAATGAGGAAGATTGGAGGGAAGAGGTTCGTGTACGATGCCGAGCGCCATCTTGTTCCAGATATCGGTTTGAGACGATTTGTGATTGTGGGCTGCGTGTCTGTCGGTAATAACGACTGTAGGAGAGGAGATGGAGCGATCAGCAGAGCTTCCCGCCATCTGTGTGAGGGCGAAGTGTACCCTTATCGAACATCCTCCATTGTCTATCACGACTTCGTTCTCGCCAATCGTGTCGCCTGTAAGCCTCTACAAGACACATGTCAAATTCTGGATAATTGCCATCTAGAACCACCTCAGTCACACTCACCAGGATTGCCAAACGAGTTGAACATAACCATTTCGTTCAGCTCCCTTCCCTCCCAATTCGTGCACCATGGGCTAATCACCCGTTTCGGCATAGGCAAGTATTGTCGCTGGATTTCAAGGTCGCGTGCGCTGGGCTTATATCTAGATGAGAACAGCAATCCTCGTCTGGTTTTCGGACTTCGCATCACGCTTCGTCGCCTCTGTGAAACGACATCCCTGTTGTCCTGATCGTCTCCATCCTCTCTGACGCCAATCATATCCTCGCTCCGACTGCCGAAGATGTTCTCTTCTGCACCTGCTGTGAAGTCTGCCGCAAATGCTTCCGGTATGGAACCGGAGCTGAGAGGCTGAATTTCTGGCACGTAAACGGAATCCACATGGGCTTTCCAGGACCCTAGAAGAAGTTCGCCCATCCAGTGGCTGAAGGCCGACTTCAGACACGATCGACGAGAGCCGCGACGTCCAGAACTCACAAGTAGTGGTGCATGAGGGAACCCCAACCGGTAATGGCGGGGTCATCCGCAAGATACCAATTCATGCCGTCCAAAACTTGAACCACGGGGTCCTGCACTTTTTGATCTGCTCGCAGCATAGAAAACCAACCACTGCCTTGGCTTTCTACTATATTGGTCCACCTGGAACCGTCTTCTCTTGCGTATCGTTCCAGGTCCCCCCATCCAGGAATCTCCTTCCTGGCATCTTCCACACTTGTCAAAATTCGCAGCCGCGGAACTTGAGGATAGTCGCCATTGTGGTCATCATCGCTTTCGAACAGTCTGTCTGCCGGAGTAGGTCGGAAGGTCTCTGGATCTCGAGTGTAGTTTTCGTGGATGACTGAGGTGATGATCTTTCTAAGTTCTGGCAGTGGAGGGTCTTGCGGGTGAGGAATCATGACTATCCGACATATTACGTTTAGCTTGGAGTTGTTCCCCGACCTCTCGCATCCTTCGACTTACAGAGCTGCCTGTCTTTCACGTATACGTTCTCGAACACGTAGAACCCATCTACTCCGGAAATCAACCTCGTCCACGGATGCTTGACTCGCGAAGTATCATCCGCTGCGCCATGGAACCTTGAGGCTGACGATCCAAATGGTTTCGCTTGAGCGTACTGTCGGACAAGTATGGGGTGAAGCAATATAAGGAGGATGCCCGTCACCGCCAGACTGGTGAAGAGGACTTTGCGCCGTTGCAAGAGCCCAATCATGGTGAAGAAAGAGTCGCGTTGGGCGTCCTTAGGCCTGGCATAGGCATTCCCGTTGCTGAAACCCGCCCGTTATGATAGTCGAATGGAGGCTGCAAGGAGAGTTGAAAGGGAGATGTGCTCACTGGCCGCCAATGCCAATCTAGTATTCAACAGCGAATGCAGCAGGTCCAAGCCAGGCAGACAATAACACAAATTCACGCTTCACATCTTCCCGGCTTCGGATTGTTCCGATCGTTTTTGCGGTGAAACCTGAAACAAAGTCCAAGACGGAAAAACTACGTACTCCTTTTCTGCTCTTGTAAAACTGCTTGCTGTAAGGCAGCTTGTAGGGCATGTACATGTACACCTCTCGAAGGGGACTCCTCTTGCTTCTCTCGCGTCTTCCGCACAACCGGCTATCCATGTGAAAAATGCAGCTGAAAAGGCCTTCGACATGCCTTCAAACATAAGAAGCGACAGAAGCCGGAGCGAAAACATCCAGTAGCAGATCAGTGATGATATTCTATGGAAATGACATTATGGTTACAATATACAGCTGATTTTGACAAGGTCCAACGGAGAGCGGGTTTCACTCGTATCGAACGGCTCATTCTCTCGTCAAGCTATTCGCCACTGAGTGCTCCGTAAATTGTGAATTTTCCAATGCTGACTCGGACGCTAAATTCCGGTCGACATCCAGAGCCCCTAGCTTACTCGCTGCGATCTCCCAAACTCCTCTCCCCGGCACTTCTCGTACGGGTAAGTGCCTCTCCTCCAACCATATCGGCATAAACCCCTCGCTTGGGGTCGTTTTGTCGTTTGGCCAGCGTCTTTTGTACCTTTCTCTCCGGTCTGAACAGCGAGGAGCGACCAGGAACCTCCATGAGCACGGTCGTGGCAACAGGGACATCACGCGACTCACCGAACAACAATGACTGGTACCGGACTGTGGCTGACACAGTAACGCGAAACACTGCCCATCCCAGGAGCGCCTAGTGCTCGTCCCCAAGTTTGGAGCTTCGACTGTTTTCCCTTTGTCCCCACGACCAAAGCTGCCGAAAGTTGCCGAAAGTCAGCTTGCTGCGGTTTGCCGATGATGCAGCCTCTGGACTCACAATCCGGACGGTAGAGCGAAATGAGTCTCATCAGGGTCTGAGTTACCCTTCCCGCAACGAACTCGACGATGACGGATATCTAAAGAGAACGTCAACAATGCGTCGCTTCAACCAAAATCCGGTACTCACTCTCCTGTCAACTCCAAATTCGTCATTCTTCTCCAATATGGTTTTCAACAGCTGAGCAGCCTCTTCTCGGAACTCTTCTTGAGCGTGCTGGGAAGCCTTCTCTGTAGTAGCACGAGAGCATCAGCACAAGCAGCCCAGCACATCGAATCACAGCTCAAACTTCAGACTAACCTCCTTCATCGAGCTCGATGACTCTGACCGCTATAATTTCATCCCCATCTTCCACCAGATTATCCATCAACCAGTCCAGAGCGTCTTCTCCCTTTTCGTCATTCGACACGGCGGCCATGAATACTCGAGTGTTGCGATTACGACGGTATTCCTCGGACTTTGCCTAGATGCGCATTGGGTTTGATCAGTCATGAGCCGACCAAGTCTTCGTGTGGAAAGTCGAAGCAATGCCGAGAGATCGCTCGGCAAGAGTGGGAAATGTAGTGGATCGGATGCCGTAAAGGAAGATACTCACCTGTAACGTGTAGCTGAAGAGCGAGTTGTCCTTCACCTTTGCACCGTCAAAGGTTTCGAATCCAACCTTTCTCCTATACCCAACTTCTGGCCCAATCATGGTCGTCTGACCGGTAGAACTGGTCCTAGATCGTGGAAAGTCTTGTCCGCTACCGCCTGCCAAGATACCTGTTCCTGTTGTGGTAGTAGATTGATAGGAGAGTCCGCCAAGCGAGTGCGATTTTGACATCGGGATACCAGTTTGCTGTACGCCGGTCGTTGCTACCTGATCGCCATGGTGCTGTCCATCTCCACTGGCATCCGCTGCGTCGTCTGTACTGAGCCGGTCTTTCCCCGTCGGCATGTTGGGATCAAACGACAGATGCTGACCACTACTCATACTGCCAACCTGTTCCCTCGACCCTGATCTGGAATGCGTTGTCGGGATTGACGGAGACGAGTGGTGTGAATGGAATGGGTGATGAGCAAATGCCGAATGAAGGCCTGCAGCGTTAACGGTGGTGTGCTCGTGTTGATGATTATGTTGTGCGGGCTCCCAAGGGAATCTGACACTGCCCGGAGAAGTCAGCGGCGGTGAGTGGTGTGCGGAAGACGTCGGGTCGTGGAGAGACCTTTCTCCGTGATCCTTGACTTGAGGAACGCGTGAGCTTGACCCGTTTGGTGACATGCTAGGAGAAGTGGAATTCCCGAACAGCGAAGGTCGATGGTTGGATGCGGACATTGTCCAAAGCGATCGGAATGATGGGAAGGCGTGTGCGGAGTGTGCGTTTCAGAGTGAGATGAAAGGGGCGGGCGCAGATCGACAGAGCACGGCCGGAAATCTTTGACAAATGCGACGCGAGGACCGGGTGAGACTCGCTATTGGACGTTCAGTTACTCGAGTCTCTTGGCTTGGACGCTGAAGTTCTCGCTACCAACTGACTATCGTAGAACAACAGCATGCTGATGACGACGATACCCGCGCCAAGTCCTCACGCCCGGCACGGACGATGTGCGCCCTAACCAGCTCCCTAACCGCATTAAGTTAAACGGTACGCTCCGGCTCACGTGTCTCCGAGATAAGTGACAAGTTGAGCCAATCCTCGATTCTGAAGTAGCTCCTCCAAATCTCCAGATCCCTGAAGATTGGAGGTGCACCAGACTATGCCATTATGCAGCAGCATGCGTACTCGACTGATTTCGTCTTAAATGTGTCCCAATTGCTGATGACTGCATCGTTCTACCCACCATTCTGCATATGACCAACTACATTCGAAGGACAGAAATACCCTTAATACAATCTATTCAACGGGAGGGCATATGCATCGTTTGATTCACGAAACCCGGTGTCCATTTCACCTGGAAGGTCCATTACCGCCACGCCGACCTCATACTTTTCCCAACAGCCTGTCATCGATGAGTTGCGCGACGACCTCCCCGACGACCGTGATCGTTGTCCCTTGGCTGAGCAGAGATGTTGCGGAAAGCAATCAGTTGCTACTCAGAATCGTGGCCCTTGCGAAGACTCACAAGCCTTCTGGATAGTCGACCTTTGGCTCATGTGGCGCTGTAGCATACTGGTCATGTCGTACCGCAAAGTGTCGGATGCCTAGGTTCTGCGCTGTCCATTGATCTGAGGAAAACAATTGAAACGTCAGCGTCACACCGATGGAAACACCAAACTTCAACCACATACAGTCCCGTGCGAATCCGCCGACGAAGAACATTTCGATGATAGCGCTCTGTGGTGTTGGAGGCATCCACAGCAGGTGCGTGAGCCCATTCCCGTGAACTCCAAGCATGATCTGAACATACGGCCGAGAATGAGCAAATGTTCCAGAAACGCGCCAACACGTCACCAACCGTTGTTCTGGCAGCCAAGTCGAGCTGTTCCTCCTTGGTCATCGTTTCCGCCTCGACGATTTTCAACTCCCAGCCTTTGGCTTTCGAATGCTGTTCGAGCGCCTTGACCAAATCCTCATGGCTTTCCGGCGTCAAGCGTCTTCTACTCGACTGTCTCGAGATGTAGGTCACTAACGGCCTAAAGTCGGCGGGTTGAGCGACTGCGGGATCGCCCAACATACGCCGCAAATCAGGGTCTTGGTCGTAAGTCGCAGGGTTGACAGCACCGTGACCCCATAGATTGCGGTCGATCACGTCTTCTGGAGTTCCCGCGAATCGAAGGACTTGTCGCCGAACAGGTTCCCACCACCACTGGTTTGTCTTGCCAATCATCACGGCTTCAGCAACTGTTCTCGAAGTCGCGCTACAATGCGGGCCACGGAATGCAGCTGAACGATCAGCAAGGATCGCTTTTGGGAAGTAGTACGCTTTTGGTTTGCCGGATGCTGTAGCCCGAGCGATATCGGTCCAGTCGTCTTGATAGAGCACGGCGAGGGAAGGAAAAGCGGACCACAGGATTGCAGGGTTGAATCGAGGCTTGTCCCGCCTAACTTGTAGAATGAGCTGTCTGTGCGAAAATTCGATACAGTCTCTGATCCGACAAGACTTACCATGTGTGTTCAGTCATACGAATGAACCAGGCGCGACTCGGAGCAGGCAAAGTGGTTTTCCCGCGAGCTGTGAAACTCTTGCTTAGAGAAGTGTACGTCCGCCAGATTCCCAGGAGAAGCTCGCCAGCGAAATGGTAATAATGATCAATGACTATCTGGGGGGTTAGCTGTTTTCTTCGCGCGCCCTGTACGCATTTGGACTTACATTGGCCATCATTGAACAACCAAGTCATGCCCTCCATTGCCCATATTCTATCATCCCATAGTTCCTTGGCTTCCTTGACGGAAATGAACGTAAGTTCGTTGCCCGTTGGTTCTCGGGCTTGTTCATTTCCTGGTTCCGAGTTTGCAGGCAGACCCGTCGATGTCATGAGACGCAATTCAGGGTATTGATGGCGATTATTTCTGCAGAAACAGAGCGGTTAATCAAAAGTGTGTATCGATACAAAGGTGGAAGCTTACGTGATGACATATAACGTGCCATTGTACAGGTATAGGTTCTCAAAGATCGTCCAACCAGCCTGGTGTCCTAGCAGGCGACTTGCTCCACCTGAGACTCCCTCGTCATCATCTTCCTCCTCGTCATTGTCTGCGGATATCGAGAGCTATCGGAAATGAAGATAATCAGTCGCCGTATTCACGTCCCATGACGACAAGGCTTACCCTTTGCACCGAGTCTGAATATCCTCTTTGCACGAAAGAACTATGGCTGCCATCAGCCATTGTCGGACATAGCACATCCTCCAATTGCTCCAGCTCTTTTGCTGACCCGGGCCAGAGATTCTTGAAGTTTGAAAACTTGTTGCTGACTTTCGAGATGTAATGGCTTCCATACCAACTCGCTTTCGCAGGATTGATCCTTGATGTTGTCTCTGATGCTGACACACTATACGAGCTGCCGTATATCGGTTCGTCGTCCGATTCATGCCTCATTCCAATCGTCGCCCACGCAAAGAGTAATGTCACCAAGCAGATGACAACATCCCGCTTCCCAGGTCTAAGCATGCTTTGCAGTTTTCCCCGCCGCAGTGCCGGTGAATATGGATTTGTCGACTGGCTTCGACGTCGATCCGGTGGTTGTAAGGATGGCATCTGGAGCGAGGGCGGAAGCGGAAACGTAATGGCTGGTGCTCCGACATGGGGAGAGCGGGGTGGTGTTGCCGACCGAAGAAACGAAGACATGATGAGGTTGAAAGCGAGTCTTGGTTATATAGTCGGTGAAGAGAAGAGCCTTCCGGAAGCGATGGAATCCGGGAAAGGATCACAAAGGACTATGCTGCAGAACACGACGTGAACGCTGAAACATGTGGTCTGATAACGTTCCGGCAAGATCGACGTGACGAGTACTGAGACTTTGAATGGGGTTTGATGGAAAGTTGAGAGGGCACGGGGTGAGTCGTACTACATGCACCGTCGCACTTAGCACTTACCGAGCTTGGCAGAGCTGACGAGCGCTTTCCGCGTCCGAGCTGAAAGATTCGTCGATGATGGAAGATGGAGGTTGCGCTGCTCTTCCGTCAATCACTCTTGCTCTGTGTCCATAAGCAGGGCCGACGGCAAGTCACAAGCAGCAATGGGCCTTTTGAACACGCAGTGTCCAGTGGTCGGTTCAAGTGTGTATGCGCTGGATGGTGACAGCAAGACAGCAAAGAGTCAGAGAGTCAGCCAAAGATGGGTACGATCGTCGGATGTATTACAGCATTCAGCATTCGGCAAGCTAATAATGTTTAAGCCTCGTGTTCTTCATCTTCTTCACGCGCCGGGCATGCACTTGAGACGACACACGATCCGCACGCTGTACGCTGTACCAATTTGTACCAGCAAGCTGCCAGCGGGCGGGCAGTATCTACCAGCATCGCCGAGACCTCTCGAGATGTTACTCCAATCAGCTGTTTGCTGCTCGAGGATGCTGCTCGATGTGGCTCTACAAGCTGCTCTAGCTACACAGTCTCTACACTCGCTCTGCGAATCAGAATCTCTGGCAATTCTGTTTGGGTCACCACAGCTGTAGTATATAGGGGAATTTTACAGTAATCGCGTTTGGATCCGCGGAAGATCTGTGATCGAGCAACGAACAGGGTTCCAAATTAATTCACAAATTCAGAACCCTGCAGCCTCATAGACAACGACGTGAGCAGCAACTACCCGAGTACTTCGCTTGAACTCCCCCAAGAGTAGCCAACTCCGATTATCAACGAGTCTCAGTCATGGAAGACGACGGGTTCACAACGGTCAGACGATCAACGCGGAGCCGCAAGCCTCGTTCATCCGGCAAAGCAGGTAGCAAGGCAAAACCGAGTGCGCACATATCTTATAGCACACACTCCGTATCTGAATCGCGTCCTAGCGAACTGTCGTTGGAACAGAAGCTTGAGAAGGTGCTCGCGATACTCGAAACAAGAAGACGGCAATTGGCAGAGGAATCAGGGAAAGGGAAAGAAAAGTCTTTCTTGAGTTCGTGGACGGGTATGTACGGATCTCCTTACTGTCAACGTGCGGAACAGCTGGAACCCTAGCGGTCGCTTTGCTGACTACCTTGCACCCATGCTCTCTGCTATCAGGTCAGTTTGCAGCAGTTCAGTCGCTTCTTCTGGGCGAACAGGATAAGACTGCATTACCGGCATCAAAGTCTGGTCCACGTCCTACACGGATAGTATGCCTCGGAATAGGAATAGTGCATGAGTCGAGGGAAAGTCAATTCCAATTCGTCTTGCTCGATATGTTGAAGCAGGCGCTCGAGGTGAATACGCACTTATCGTGCGACACTCACTACGGACTGATTTTGACATCTTGTGTCTGCAGTTACCCGCCGAACAGGTCTGGGTATATGATCCCCTATTTACGCCGATAGAAGTGAGCCTGTTGGACAAGAAAGGTTATAAAATGATATCCAAGAATGAGGCAAGTTCAATCTGTTAATCCTAGGTATTGCTGAACCCTAACCTCTCCATGTGAACAGCGGGGGAAGCATAAGCTTGATTCAAGTTACAACACGTTGGTATATATGCCGCATTGTCCAGGGAGACTATACGACGCTTTCGTGAGAGAGAACTGGGACGCGCAAATCTTAGGAGCGACCGCGAAATCCGCATCGACGGGTGATGCGCGTTCAGAACAGGACTCGGCTGCAGATGGACATGGACATGGACATGGCGGGAAGGTGGTTCTGCTTGCGAACGATTTCAGAGGGTATATCGACAAGTGAGTCTCGCCATAAGAGCAATCTCATGCATCGAGCTTCACTGCATGCTCAAACGTATTTGCCTTGATTATAGTCTACCGCGTCGCCGTGTTGAAGAGGAATTGCCTTCGCTGTCGCGCCTGAGTACGTCACAAAGATCACCTCCCACCTCAACACTCTCCGCTCACTTGCCCTACCCGCACAGCGCCTCACTTGTCGATTATTCCCTTTCCGAGCATGTCTCCTTCGCATATCGCGTCAAATGCTTTCAATTCCCTCGTCTTTCAGTACGTTAGCAAAGAGGACAGTGGGAAGATGGATTGGGACGTGGTACCGCCGGAGGGAACGGATAGAGAGGGCGTCATTCAAACAGAGGTGATCGAAGATGAGATCCAAGACGAGGTATCGGGAAAGGAGGACAGGACGTCTTAGGTGAGGGCGAAGCACCCTCGAAAGGTGGTTGTATGGTCCACCACATATCATCCTCGATTGGTGGTGATCAGGAAACAACTCTACATGACGTTCGCAGCCATCGTTTAGATCTGCTCAAAAGAAAACGAATACTGATGATGGCTATTGCTGCTATTCATGTTGCTCTGTCACCTCTGTATCGGGGATGGCCGACGGGAAAGATTGGTAATGGTCAGCTTTTTGGAGGCAACGGCTACTTTTCTGAGGCAACGCTTTTTGGAGGCAACGCTTCAAAAACGGCCGGTAAAGCATGTTTAAACTCGCTTTACAACTTCACAATCCACACCTAGCCGTCTAGATATCTAGACTCTGCGATTGGAGAAGGAGACCTGGATTGTCGTGTTCCATATACAAGACAAGCCAGACAGCTAGGGGTTTGATGAGTAGCCGGGTCCCCTAAACAGAGCTTGTCCCCCAAGCTTGAAGATAAGAAGAGACGTTCGTGTCGCACAAAGCTTAGCATCATTATACGCGTGGTATTGATCGAGAGCACCATCGACTGAAGCTAGCCATCGGATGTGAAGCGTATTGGAGCAGTGCCTCAGACGTGTAACACGACATGCCCCAGCGGTATACAGGTGGCGGCGAGCTTGAGAGCATGCATAAAGCAGCTGCATAAAGCTTGCACGGCTTGTATTTTTGCACGCCTCTGGGCCAGCTTCCGGACTGAGTAGGGCTCTATTTTGTTTCCCCGGATAGAAATCAGCACTTCCTGGTTTAATGGCCGTTTCTCAGGCGTTGCCCCTCGAAGGCGTTGCCTTAGAAAAGCTGACCATTGGCAATTTGCATAGAACCCTGCAAGTGACCAGCAACAGCCTAACAGCCTAACAGCCTACACCCTGAAACCCTGAAAACCAGAAACTGAGTTTGCAGCGAAAAACGCGCGGAAACCGGAAACCTTTACTGAGAATATTAAGACTTCAGCTGTCAGCGCTCACGACCATCAGGCCTCAGGGCGATTAGCCATTGCCATTGACCATTTGCATCAGCCGACCACCTTCGTTTCGTCCTAGATACATATAGATTCCTATACCTGTTGAGAGTATCCAGCAGGTTTCGCCAGGTTCGAAGGATATGTATACAGAATTCTGCAAAAGACATGAAGAAATGAAGACAGATCTGTTTACCGAGCGTTTACGGTACCGCAGGCGATCAAAGCGAGCTTCGGCCCTCTTCGGCCTACCAGCCGGCAGCGTTCGTAACCTTCTCAACTCGAATTACCGTAGCTATAATAGGAGGAAATGCGGTCCTCCAATTATTTCTGGCTGCTTTTTGTGCCCGATCAGCTTTTGTCGACTTATCAGACTCCACCTGATGATTGACGCTGAAGAAGAACTTGACAGGAAGGCGTGACGGTTCCCGTAGTTGGCTTTGCTGAACTCAAAGCGCTCTTCGTTGCGAGGACAAGGCTGGACCTTAATTGACTGGCCTTACTCTAGCTTCGCCCGCATGCACCATGTCGAACGGTGTTCCACCCTACTACATGCCAACATTCCCGCCAGATGCCAACCGACAATCTTTCCAGTACGACTCGCCGTCTTCCGGTCTAGCCAGGATCAACAGTATACCAGGATCTACAAATGAAGGATCGGTTTACGATAACAATGGTTCACTTGTCGGTGGATTTCCTGGCTCTAGTCCAGCTGGACAGGTACGATCGCATCAGGGCAACGGCTCCCTCGACCACTACGGATTGCAACAGCCACCCCAATTTCCCATTCATTTTCAAGATACTTTTGGTATTCCCTTGTCTAGTACACCTGAACAGATGATAGGTGTATCGCCATCAACTCAAATTCATGGGACTTCCAATCAGGGCGCAATCGCTCAATCGCCTACCAGCATGCACGATTCCACCGGACAACTATCTAATCTGGCGCAGTTTGTGCAGTCTGAAGATAATCAGAAAACCAGACAACATACAGAAAGTGATGCCGCAGACGATAGTAACGGAGGTCCGCCGAAGAAGAAGAAGAAGGGAAAGAATGGAGACGTTGTGACCAATGGAAGTGGATCTGGCGCGGAAGACAAGGAAAAGGAGAGAGAGAAGGATAATAGGAGGAAAACGTGAGTTTCCATGATTGGCATCATCTTCGAGATCGCCCCGCATATGCGGAGTCAACCGACCACTTTACGAATGCCTTGGATACAGCTCCAGAGCATGTGACGTTTGCAGAACCAAGAAAATCCGTTGCGACATCCTTATACAGCCCATGCCCACGGATGGTTCAGTACCTGGTCCCAACACCTCAGCGGACCATCCTCAAGGCTTGTGCAAGCATTGCAAACACCAGAAACTGGAATGCACTTTGTAAGTATTGCTTATCATGGTATCTCGCTTGAGGTTATTCATCGGAGGTTGTCTGCGGGGTATCAGCTTTATGCCAATAACAGAAACCCGCTTCAAGAAGAAACGAGGTATGTCAGACCATTTAGTCATGTGAGAGCACAGGACGTTTACCATAGGGATAATCAGAAGAAGAACAGGCAGCGGCAGCTGTTGCTGCTGCAAAGGGGACAGAGACATCGGCGACTGCAACATCAAGCTCTGGACAGCCAACGTCTCACCACTCTTACGCAATGGATTCCCAATCATCAATGCCATTGACAGGATCTCCGAAAGACGACATGACCATGTACACAAATTCGACTGCTGGGCCCAGCTCGCTTTCAGGTACAAGACACCCACAGGAATCATCTATGAGGAGTGCACCGCTTGCTCATCCACCGCAAAGGAAGTCGTCTTCCCATGCCCAGGGAGGGAGGTATGAAGGTGGGTTTCAGCCCGCGTCAGCGCTTGATTCGTCTTCTCATGATGTCGCTACGTCTGTAGGGCCGACATCGATCTCTTTTTTGCTGCATTCCGCTCCATCTTTGCCGAGAAGCACGATCGAGGAATACGATCTTCGTAACCACCAAACTTGGCAATTAACCACAGACGATGGAGACGGTCTCATTCGGATATTCAACCCTCCGCCTACCGCGGAAGCCAAAGAGGCAGCCAACTCACCATCGCAGGGCCTATCCGGACAAAGTGTACTCTCATCGAAATTAATATCGTCACTCATCAACTCGTACTTCCAGCATGTTGCGCCGCTCTTCCCGATCGTTGCAAAGTCAGATTTCATCAAAGGGCGCAAACCCCCGCCGTTGTTGCTTTATGCGTTGGCCGGAGTAGCTGCAACAAGGAGAGGCGTCTCACGCGATGTCTTCAACGCCATCCGGACGATCATTAACGGAATCATCAGGAACAATGACGTTCTCAGTGATGCTTCAATAGAGAATGTACAGGCTCTGGTACGTTACCATATACATCCTCATCGTGAATATGACTAACCTCGAGCATTTGCTGTTTGTCTTGCGCAGCTGATTCTGGGTATGGCCGCCGACTTACACGCTCAACCGGTATCGACAGCTGTCAGCGCATCAGTCACAAGACTGGCGGCTGCTATACGAATGGCGAGTTGCAGTTTCATTTTGTCCTTCCCATCGTTATTGACTATGACGTCACAACTTAGGCTCAAAATCTGGGTCTGCATCGAGAAAGCGTTGCCTCTTCGAATGATACAGAGGAAATGGAGAATATCGAGTTGAGGCGAAGAGTATGGGCCGCATGTGTGCTGTTCGACAGGTGGTGCGTTGATCAACTTCTTGTCGTGACGCTGCACCCGTGAATCCTGAATGCTTTTTGTGTTGCAGGTGCGGCGCTTCACTCGGTCTGCCATTATTGATTGATCTTCAGGATTGCGACTGTCTTGTACCCGCGCCGTACGAATTCGTTCAAGACGCAAATCCTCCACAATGGCATATTGTGGATGATCCGCCATATAGTCATCTCGCGGAACATTTGAAATTGTCGGTGCTTATGGGTAGAGTCCTGAAGTGCATATACAGGTGAGTTTCTGCGCTTAGAGCTGTCGCACATTACCTGATCCTTTCGATGTGTAGCCCTGTCGGTCTGATGCACACCACCAATGAGCAATTAGGCGCCTTGATCAACGACCTCAGCCAGTGGCAAGCCCAGCTGCCACCCAATTTGCAATACACCGGGCCAGATTCAAGTCTTGGAGCTGGCATGCTGCACGCTTCTTTCACTGCTTTGCAATATCTGTAAGTCTTTCGATTTCCGAATTTACCCTCACGGCGTTAAGGCCTTCTTTCGTCATATGTGTTCGAACAGGATGTGGCGTCCTTTCCTTCGTCTGCAGTTCACGCTGCCCTCGCATATCAAGCTCGCGATGAACATCCAGACGTGGTCCAAGCTTCTCAAGTTGTCGCATGAAGTAATAGAATGGCTTGAACGGCATGAGGATGCATTGGATACCATTTAGTACGTAGCCAGCTAGTCGTGAAAAGCGGGAGTCGGCTGATATTCCACCTTTAGCGTATTTGCATACGCCATCTCCAATTGCGCGTTAATTCAAGTGAGGGTCCGCAGAAGTTGGGACCATTGGCCCATATCTAACATCCCGCTCCTGTTCAGTACCATACGTGGGTTCGGCGTCGGGAGGAGAAATCCCTCAAAGCTCTGGAGACTTTACGCAATATCGTTCAGCGGTGGGAAGCGGCCCTCCAACCAGGTCAGTGCGACGAGAAACTGTTATCGGGAGATCAGGCAATTGATTATAATCTTTCTCGTTTCGAAGATCACATGAGTATACGCAGAAAGGCGCGCATTATTCACTTCATCTTATCACATCTCGTACTAACTGTCCGATCTCCAATACCTCACAGACAATCGAAGTCATGACATTACTGTATGAAGCTGCCAAGAAAGCTCATAAGGATGATTTGCAGATCAATCCTTCCGCCTTGAATCCGACAACAGGGGTCAAGCGACGACACCCCGACATGCTGAGAAAGATCGTTTGGAGACCAGATCCGAATCAACCCAGTCATGGCGTCTTTGTCGCCACGGATCTCGATCCGAATTCGGAGCTCTTGAGCGATCTCGCGCCGAATACCCTAATTACAGGCACTCAGGATCCTAGTCCCAAAGAAATACCGGAGGCGCCGCCAGCAGTTTCACAGTCGCAAGTAGAGCGTACATCGGCGAATTACCCTACTCAGCCGATCAGTCAATGGGGGAACTCAGCTGCATCACAGAGCGAAAACGTTACGTATCTTCATCTTGACCCAGCCCTCACGTATCTACCGGATTTGCCGGAGTTTCCTCCAATATCCGGTGAAGCATATGATGCGGCTATGTTACTCAACATGTTCGATCAAGCAGTAGGTTCCCTTACCTCGCCGCGTTCCTGAGCATGTATTGAGCAGACTTACATCTATTCAGGGCAATCAATCCACCGTGACGCAAGCTGCTCTCGTCGATCGAAACATGCTGGAGGGTTTGCCGACCGGTTTTGATTGGAACGCGTGGGATACATATTTCAATCGCTTTGATGGGCTCTCAGCACAGATGGGCGACAATATTTTGCAGATGGGATCATCGGTGACTCCGGGACCCAACGTGGCAAGACAATAGTCAAACTACGACTGTATAATATTGTGATCTGACTATTCATATGATCGTTGTAACCGGAGGGTTTTTATGGTTTATAATATTGCAGCGGTCATCGTTGACGTTGAGTGTCTTGCGTCCAAGAATATACCATTCATCGACCCGCGTGCAGTCCGTCTCGTCTTTGACCGGAGCGATATGAACATTAGCACGTTCAAGAGCACTACAAAAGCAATACTATACATTCTAGCCACCAAGCTAAGAAAAACGATAAGTTGATCGACGGCCTGGGTGTACGTATATCCCTCAGTACTTCCGCTCAATACATCCAGAAACCGCCAGCGGTCCTGGACACCTGGGCTTGATCGACTTGACTTGAGATTTGAGCTTTCAGCCATGCTTCCGACTGATCCTGCCCAATCGTTTCACATGGGCATCCCTGATGTGGCCCATAAAGCCCGGTGTATCCATCAGTCTCGATGAGTGGTCATTCTCGGAGACGTCGCTCTGCTGCATTGTCGTATCCAGTATTGTTCCTTCCGCGCGGGCGACAAGGCTCGCACTAAAATGGAAAGCCGAAAGACGTCAGTCGGACGTTGGACGCCATACGTGAGTGACTGTGATCTGGCATCAACACTCACGGTTTGACTCCGGAGCTCGAGTAAACGCTGAGAGCACCGGCCGAACCACAAAACTCCGTCCCGTTCCCTTTCAATTCCAAAAGATGCAGGATCAGCAGGTCATCCGTGGTGTTGCCGTTCCACAGAGAACATACCAGCACATTTCCACGAGCAAGCTTCGAGGGGTTGAACAGCGCCATAGATTTTGTCTTTGCTGCAGAAACAGTCTATGGTGCTCCCAACAGAAGGCTTAGTGTCATCTCGCAAGCCGCAACCCAGAACTTCCTTACTATTTCCCGTCAACGCAGTCCAAGGTAACCCCATTTTACTGCATGTCGCACGACAGGCTGTCGCTGTCATACCGCCAGAGTTGATCTTGTATTGAGGGGCGCTCATCATCGTGCCCGGTGCGAAGCATCCTAATCGCGGGAGAAGGAAGAGTAAGCTTGGTGTTGCGCATTATGTAGAGGGATGGGGAAAATGTACCTATGTAGCCAGTGACTTCGGCCGGGGTCGAGTAAACAATTCCCGAGCGCGTAACATCGTACAGACTCATCTTTCCACCACTTCCACAGAACTGAGTTGAACCTAGACACTTTGAGTTGCAGTCCCCGTCAAGTCGTTTATAGGAACCACCATTCTTCCAGTTGACTTCGTACGCTGCGTAACAAGACCCGGCATTTTCGGTACCGGCATACTTGTAGCCTTGAACTTGAGCCAACCTGAGGCAAGTTTCGGTACTCATCAGACTGGTATAAAAGGTGTAGTTCGGTAGATTGAGCTGTCCGTTCCAGCCTTCGGTGTAACAGCCCAGATAACCCAATGGGCCAGTCGTACTGTTCCAGAGGCTATTGTTGCTTTTCAGATAATCGATCTGAGCAGCGGTCTGGTAAACTGCAACAGCAGTTGCAGAACCACATTTTTTGTCCGCAACGCCTGATCAGCCGATAGAAGTTTGATCAGATAGATGCCTCCATCTGAATCAAGTCTGAAAACGATTTATACGGCTCACCTGCACATACCACATCGCACGTGTTGGCTGGCACCAGATTCTTCGGCATCGTGCTGCCGCAGATGCATTTGTCTGGTGATAGGATATTCAGCAATGTGCTTTCCAGCTCAACCAGAAAGTCTTGATCATTATGAAAAACGCACTGCCTTGAGATACTCCTGACAATGTGTACCCCTTCATTGAACAAGTCTCCGCACACAGATTCGGCGAGTTAAGGCTAGAGACAAAGTAGGCTTGCTGCATCGTCGTGGGATCGCTGAAGCAGCCCTGGAAGCCTGCATCTGCGCCTGTAGCTCCAGCCGTCTCGTGTCCCGAGGTAGTCGATACATCCATAGCGACAGATGAGCCGCAGGATTCCGATTTATTACCTGCGATATCCAGGGTCTCAGGTTCGACCGCATCAATTACCGGGCGACTAAGTTCGCAACGTACCGGCGCACTTGCTCGAACACAAGATCTCTGGTAATACCCCGCCTCCCGCCCAGTCGTTACCACAGAAACACTCTGCAGGAATCGTGTACGTCAGACAGACTTCCTTAGTCGAACCTGACAGACTGGATTGCCACTTACGATCTCCATTGTATGTACCAGATAAAGAAAAATTTTGGCCTTTGCAGGCTGCCCTACATGTCTGACTCGTCAGTGCCGGGGAAGAATACTTGTAACCGCTGAGACCTTTGACGCTATTGAGGTCTGCAACATAGCAAGCTGAAAGGGGAAAATGTCAGTCGTCTTCTCGTATCCGCGAACGATGGACTTACCAAGCCAGCCTGGTGGAGTAGGTGGAACTTGAACGTCGGCAACATCGAAGAGAGTCATCTTGTAGTCACCTCCGCAGTGTTGATTCGTCGAGTTACCGGCGCACGGTGTATCGCAGGACAAGGCCGGAAGAACCTGGCTCGTCTTTAGAGAGTTTCCGCAATAGCAGCGATTGCCCATTTCGTTGCCTGCAAGTGTATAGTTGAGGGAAGCGCACCCCAATCGGCACATGTCGTTCGTCATCACGGAGCTGCTGAAAGAGTAATCGTTCATAATTTTCACGCTTCCGGCATCGGAATAGCATCCTTTCCATCCACTAGGGGTACCTGGCGGTGCTGTTCCGACGGAGACCGTGCTAGCATTGTAAATGTCGATATTGAAGCCTCCCCCGCAGTTCTCGTCTCCCTTCCCGGCGCATTTGACGTTACAAAAAGCGGAAGGGGTTCGCGAAGATGTGGGCATGTTGTTGCCACAGAAACATTTCTGGCCGTTCTCCAAGCCAGCCAGACCGTATTTGAAACCCGCACAGGCTTGCTTACAGACTGCAGGTGTCATTGTCGCACTAGAATATGTGTAATTGTTCATGGCCGACCCGGCAGGATTGTCGACCCAACATCCAATGTAATCAGCGGTGTGTTCCTTCTGGACATCTTCGAAGTCCCGAGTGGCGACCGACGTGTTGTACAATTCGATTGTCGTTTGCCCGCCACATGTCAACGATGCATTTCCAGTGCAGGGTTTATTGCATTGGCTATTCGGGAGCCACTGTCCTCCTGTGAATTTGTCGGCACAGAAACAAGCTTTGAAGAGAGATTGATTAACTTTGAGGCGGATTGGGTATTCCCCTGTTGCACGTTGACGCGTACTGTTACTATTCTCGACACCACTGAGAGAGTATCCCATTTCACTGCATCCATTTTGACAGAACTGCGGAGTCATCCAAGATGCGTGCCAGAAACTATTGCCCTGTAGGGCTTTGACGCCTGTACCCTCCGCGTAACAACCTACAAGAAGCGTCAGGTATAAGCATACACAATCAGGAGCGACTTCGTTGAACAGCGCCTTACCTTGTCTGCCGACGGAATATGGCGTAGCCGAACTGGCGCCTCGATCTCCCGCCACTAGCATTACCAGCAGGTATGTCAATCCTCCACACATTTGAGAGCTATCGCCTACTCGAATGGATGCTTTAGGAGAATCGTTCTTCTTGTCGTGCAAGCTTCGACCGGCTCACCACTGCAGGGTCGATTGCACTGTTCGCTAGGGACGTAAGAACCAGATCCTACCGGGTATTCGTCGCCACAATAGCAACTAATTTGGATAGTCAATTCAATCAGTTCCCAAATCCGTTTGAGAAAACCAGATTATACTTGCGTGTTGCCACTGTAAACTCCAGCCCAAGTGGTATTCTTGGCGGCACAGCCGGATTCGCAGACGTCTCGAGTCATTCCGGAAGAGGTAAATGAGTAGACAGCAGCTTTGACCAAGCTGGAGGAATTGGTATCGGTTGGAGTCCTATAACAACCGGCGCCGCCAACAGTTGGCAGAGTAGTGTAATAGACAGCCCAATTGTAGATGTTTCCGCATATCTGACTCGAATTCCCTGCAAGAAGTCCGTTAGAGCCCGAGATTCTTGCAACAGCTCTATCCCTTACCGGGGCAACTCAGGACACAAGAATCGGGAGAGACAAGAGCCGTCGGTGCAACACTGTCTGCACATTGACAAACCTAGGAGATTTAAACCAACAGCTCAGTACATTCGAATTTGTGGAGTTGAGTGTCGACCAATGTTCTTACCCAGCTGGTACCTGCTCTCTTCATCATAGCAGCTATCTTCTTGTTGGATTTGCCACATAGCGTGGTGCACTGTGTTACAGTCAGATTTGTGTTGTCGTAGTATACTGGAATGACTCCATTCATCGTGGGGAACTTCGGCGAGTCTTCGTAGCATCCCGCTCTGGCCCACACATTCCCGATTGGGGTTAGTGCGGGGTTGAATTGGTCTTCTCGGTCAGCGACCAAAGGACCATCGGTTCCCGTAAGTTTGCTAACGTCAAGTGGCACAACTGGCGGATCACAGGTGGGTTTCGGCCCGCTGGACCCTGGAAGATGGCAATACGTATCCTCAGCTCTCATCATCCTGAAATTCAAGAGCACTACTCACACAACGGGTTGCATCCAGGCAACTTAGGGATTTCCACCTCATCCTTGTTTCCGGTTGGTTCGACCAAAATTCCTTTGCTTGGTGTGCATGCTCGAGCCTTTGTCGCGTCGAAAAGGCCAGCAAAAACAGGGCATTGAGTGAATGGCCTATCAGCTCGAGTGATTGTCAGCGCAAAAGGCGCCCGCAATGAAGCAAAATCTATGTGTCGACGCACATCGAAGAACCCACGGTCACACATCGTGTATCGTTCAATGCTTTTTTGAGAATATCGACATCCCACCTGGAGCGTGATGTGTTGAAAGATGTGAGTACGTTATACCTTACAAATGGTGCACGGTCACGTCGAGGGGCTCCTCACCCATTGACAAAGTCAGCGTGTATAGCATAACCTGACCAACGTGTTGCCGAGTCAGAACGGAGTCTGATGAATCACCCCCAGCCTTCTCCAGCTCACCTGTGGTATCCCCATTAGCCCAAGTCAGGTGGCCTTTTACGACTTGACCCTTTCCAGTTGGGGGTATCTTCCAAGTAACCTCGAGCAAAATCTGGAAGAACGGTTATGTCGTTTCTTCACAAGACACATCGGGGAATTTCATACCATGGGTAGACGGATGGGATGGCTCTGGGGGCATCGTCCAGCGTTTGGTGGGTTACTCGGGTACTGTGAGGCCGCATGAACGATACGTTCCTGCTAAAGACATCGTTGTTGTACATGCTTACATTCATGTGCGACTGATCGGACTTGTATAGATTGATACCGTCCCAGCTTTGAGGGTTGTATTTCGAGAGACGATGTAAGCTGGGAAAGCGGCCGGAAGGAAAGCAGCAGAAACTCACCACGAGGGGAACTTGATCTCCGTTTTAACCCCTGTGTCGCAGGGAGTTTCAAAATTCCAGTCGGGCCCGTACTGCAAGTTGGAATCCGTAAGATTCAGACTGTACCTTGTCCTAACATCTGACACCCACGTAGATATCAGTGGAGTTCTTCTGACATTGAAATGTAGTATACGGCGGAGTCACGGGAGCCTTAGCTGAAGGGTTACCTGTCACCATTCGCAGTCCTTTGGGAAATGGTTCGACTGGTGTATAGTAATCCTGATGAACGGGTGCGTCAGTACATGAGGATGCTGATACCCACATGGATTGCTTACATTACGTCCGAGAAAGTAATAGAAACGGTTGTTCGTAAACATGGACATGAAAGTGGTCGATGGGTCACCAGGCTTGGTGATCCAAAATAGTTGAGGCTGATGATGTTATGTTGGCATACGAAGTACAAACAGAAGGTGGAAAGGGCTCTTACCATCCAATAGTTTGACTTGTCTGCCTGCAGCTCCACAGTGCTGCAGGGTGAAGCATTGAGATCGTCAAAGTTGTATGAAGCGGCGAAGTTGCTCCCACCCTGTTGCATGATGGAGATTTGAGTTTTGTGGTATTGGCAAGGAAACTGAAGCTTACGATAATACGGTGCATATGAGCCGATTGCTTGTTCGGACTTATGATTGGATCAAGCTGCTCTCTCGCAAGAACAGGAATACTAGCAGAGGGGAAAGAGCGGCGATGAAGTGCGAGCCAAACGTCAGATGTACGAGTCTACTTACACATCCATATGCCATGCATCTGAGGCCCAAGGAAAGTTGTGTAAGGCGAGCAATTGCTACAGCGGGTAAAGCGAATTCCAGCGAACGTACCTTGTTGACAGAGTGCAACTTTACAGCTCAAAAGCGAGACCGCCAGGATCCAAGCCAGCTGGAGGAGCGCCGCAGGCATCATACTGACGAGAAACCGCGATGTGCTTGACGGAAACTTGTTCAAGTCGGTTGGTTGGAAAAGCGTAGAAGGAAGTCCAGCTTCAATATAGTTCAGCGCCGGGCCGAAAAGGAAGAGCGAAAGCGGTTAAGTATACTAGTGGCGAATTTCAGACTGACAGAAAAGCGGCTGTCTAGAGAATGCACCGTCGAGACTATATACTCATTGTGGCTCGACAGTGAGACTGTGCTAATTCAACCATTCGTGGCGAACAGTACCGGCCGCAGCAACCGGGACAAATACGCAGAATCGGCTGCATGATTGTATGAAGAGCAGAAAGTTAAACTCAAGAAAAGACTTCGCGACTGATGCAGCTAGAGATGATTCAATCCGTGTTCCCGTCACACAGCAGTGTGGTATTCGCTCTCGCCGGCAGCTTGAGCTGCTCAGGTCCAATGACGACCGTCTCCCCCAGGTTTGGGATGTGGAGTGCCCTGCTGGCTAGTGCACTAGCCAAGAAGGCACCGCCTGGTCTCTGAATTAGGTATAGAAGTGATAAGCAGGCGCAAGACATACCGTGGAGTAATTTGAGTGAGTCACATATAACTATTGATGACCCTAGAGTCTGGACAGAGTGGTAATTTGCGCTCCCCAGTTTCTGTATGTCAACCTCGATAAGGAGCCTATGTTTGGGACAACAGGATAGGTATGCATATATGGAGAGCATTCTCCTTGGACCTGTAGGCCGAATAACTCTGGTTGTTGTAAGCTTCTCGGTTTACGGCCTCACCGTACGTAGACTCCATAAAGAACACCATAGGAAACAGCAGTTGTTCATGTTCTGTGCTTGTCACGTCCCGTAGGTTGACGCCAGAAGGAAGACATAGCTGCCACTTGATAAGCGTTGACATATACGTAGGGTATTAGCAAATCAAATCGTTCGTCTAACCTGTCACTATCCTTCTGGAGCAGTCTCCTTGCGAATGAGCATGGGCGATGATTCATGGGTGTTCTAGTTGAATCCAGGGACATAAGAAGCCGAGTATGGTGGAGACAGTCTCGGTAGTAATTGTTTACTGTTCCGGATCTGCTGACACGCTCGAGCGTCGCTGCAATCCTCGCATCGCTTTGCGCCTGTCCGAGAGGAGCGTTTTGCGCCGCCGATTCTCGCCCGGTGAATCGTCTCTAGACTCGGGCTCGTTGGGGGACTGGGTGGTTGACAGCTGAACCCTGCGATACAAACAACCTGACCTACAGCATACAATACATGCGTTTGTGGAGGACCCATCCCTTGCCTCAAACGAGAAGGAATGTAATCAGGAGAGCCAGATCACAACCCCGGATCCCTCGCGACTCGCGACCTTGAAACTCTTGGATGATATCGCTGAAAGCGCGAAGAAAGGTGACAGTGAATACGTCGGAATCCGGTTTCGCGTCCATGTGGAGCGATCGAAGCAAGTGTAAAGCGCACTGTCAAATCCATCTAATGATCAAGCTTTGCTGACTCCTTCCGAATGGATCAGTCGAAGCAGCTGTGTGCATTCTGCACAATCGTGATGTGCCCGTATGATCGCTGAACAATCATGATGTCTCGACGGTGCCAATCGGATCCACGCTTCAATTAATACCGGTTCAGAGCGCCGACGACAGTCGCTGCCGAATGTGGCTCAACAGCACAGGGACTTCGAGAGTGTAGTCCTTCGATCCTACCGAGATACTCGAAATGGTACCTCGGGCCCCGCAAGTACGTCGCTGACAATAACTAGAAGATTCCCAAGGTAGGTCATCGATCAGCATAGCTATCGCAATCCAGTCTTTTCTGCTTACTTGGTGGTTTCCGATCTGCCACCAATAATCCAGTGGTCCAGTCCCAAAACCTCGGAAAGAACCGCATAGTCATCCATGAACATGCCCTTTTGCTGAATCTCGTAAACCGTCGACCGTCGACCATCTGGAGTCATCCAAATCAAGTTTGTCAAGCCGTTACCATGCAAGCTGACAAAAATCTACGTGTCGGTTTCAAAAGGTCAGCGACATAGTTTTAGACATTAACCTGGAGCGGTATCACCGTCCGGAACTTACGGTTGTCCTGCTCAACTTCGCAACCTGCTCATCCTTGGGATCGGCATCCGTAAACTCCTCGATGTTGACCTCGGCGATACCTTCCTCTTCCAAAGACTTCAATCCAGCAATAAGCGCCTCATGTACCTCCACCTTCAGACGCCTGTGCGCGGCTGTTTGCCGAGAAAGGTATGTGATCACTGGCTTGGAATGGGCGTGAGCTGGATCCTTGAGTGACACGGGGCCTTTGTAGTTTCCGAGAATACGTGTTTTTAGGTCTTCCACCCATCTTGCCGGTACAGGAAGTTCGAAGGCGCGGTCCCTGAAGCAGAAAATGGTGAGTCCATTAACGCAATCTTGACTGGCTGGGCCGACATGGAGTACTTACATTGGTTTTCCGAACCCTCCTCCCATATGCCCAGATTTTCGGTCCCCAATGGTGATCCTATCGAATCGGTACAGTTTCAGACTGTCCGCTCGAGCGTTCCAATCGTCAGCGAACTCCCACTCTGCTTTCGGACTGTAAAAATGACGGAAAGAATATGATGAAGGCGGTCGTTTAGCCCTCGCGGTATACTGTAAGGATAAGAATATTTACAAAGCGTTGTTGAAGAAGAATTTGTTCAACCCAGCATGGTCATATACATCCGAAGGTGGAGCGTGGGCAAAGATCAACTTGGTGATTTCCGGTAATCGGTCGATGACGGGGCTGCTGGCAGATATCGAAAGCTGGTTCGAAGAACGGGAGAACGGGTCACCCAGAACGCTCGTGTAAGCCGCCCACATTCCCATGAAGATCTCTCCGACAAGATGATAGACTACGAAGGGGAGAATTGAGGAAGACATCAATCCCGGCGATGGGACCCGCCGTCGTGATGATTAACTCACAATGACCGAGATCTGATCAAAGAGAAAGTACGGGAGATATTGAATCTTCAGCAGAATTCCAAAGCACGGTCATTTCACCTACATATCTTGTCATTGAATATAACCTACGAAGAGAATACAACCGTCAGTTTCCCCTCCCCCAACTGCCGCGAGACACCAAAAGAGAAGGCTTACGGAGGACCCTTCGACAGTCTCGACATCATTCACATCCAAGTCGCGCTCCTTTGCTTGCTGCCACGACAAGATCTGCACCACACTCTCATCCCACTTGATCTGTTCCCCATGCCATGGCCCATTGGTAACGATCAGCCGAGGCTCCGGAAAGGCCCATTTCTTTGATGAGATAAAGTACCAAGTATGGTTCTTCCAGTACGCGTTTTCGATGACGGTGAAGCCAGGTGCATGAGCAAGCACATTCGTTTCGAGGGGTGTATCAAGACGTGCGTTGATCTGCTTGATGTGTTGTAGACGATGGCAGTCGAAGTCGTCCTCGGCACAACATGGTGAGGCGTACAGGTAGGACCACAGTAGGAGGGCCGCGACACCGCCAACACAAACCCTTAGCAGGTGATTAACCCGGATACGGTCGGTGTGGTTGAGAGACTTCATGGCCACTCGTAGGTGTCTGGGTAGTCCCGCGCCGGATTTGATGTTGAGGATACCGACGAGACGAGATGGCGACGAGATTGATCAAAGCGAAGGACACTGGTATCCATCAACGTCGAATCCGCTTGAGGATCATGTTCTTTGCTTTCTTTGCGATCGCGTCAAATGTCTCCTGTCTGCTTGTTTGCTGGCAGACCATTCTATGTGCCGGTATACAGTATCGGGTTAGTACAGTACAGACATCATACCGCTACTACCGTCCAGGAGTCGAGGTACTTCACATCAGGCATCAGCCCTCGCCAGCGATTAATGAGAATTTGTCTCCGAAGATCTCATCAGGCGGAATCAGGCGGAAGGCGGAATCTCACCAGCTGATGGAACGTATTTCACGCCATCTTCCATCAATCCTTCATCGCTCACCGCAAATCCTTTCGCCTTCCTTTGAACCCTTTGGAAGATACGTCACGGTAGATGGAATGAAGATACTACTTGAACCCTACTTGATGGAGTTCTTGCTTGGCTCGATAGCTGTCTGATGCTTGAATGCCAGTTTTCACAGCTGTACAGCTGGTTGCACAGACATGCACGAAAGCACGACTGCGATCTCGATTGTCGATGTCGCGGTGCAGCGGGACCTCTGATACTCAGGCCGGGTTTGACGCTGACGCCGAATTTGGCTAAAGACCCAAAGGGCCAGAGGACGGCCTTTTTCGAGGGAAAACAAAAGCTTTTTGCGAAAAAGTGCAAGGGAGGCCCCTCCTCCTTTGCGGGGAGATTGGGGAAGTTTTCTGGGCCAAACATTCCCGCAGTGTCATAGGTTTTGTTCCTGGCTCAGCGCTTTCTGTGATCAGCTTCCGCGTTCGCGGTCACCTTTCAACACGCCACAGTGAAAAGCCGCAGGCAAAGTGGAGCGCCAGTGCCGCTCGAGTGCCCCAGTGTGTGCCAGTGTGTGC